>BPQB01000068.1:0-191457 GCA_019973155.2 Phanerochaete sordida
ATACAGTACCAAGCCACAGTGCACGTGTACAGCCGGGTACAGCCAGTCAGTGCCGAACGCTGCCACGTATAGCCTCGGACATAGCCTGCAGAAGAGAAGATCGGAAATGAAAAGAAGTTCATGACATATATAAGGGGCGAGGTTGCATGGGGCGTCGGGTAAAGGGGTAAGAAAGAGTAAGAGAGGCTTTACTTACTTTCAGGCGATGTGGTTAAAGATACGAGTTATTTAACGTGAGTTGGCGCACCGTGGTTTATACCATCTCTTGACTGGGTCGCACAAAACTTCCGAGTCTCTGCATCGAAAAGCTAGACCAAGGATAGATCAGATATCCAAATGTCGAATTGTGTAGTGAACGTTGAGCGCAAGTTTCACGGCGATCCTCTGCAGAAGTGACCGATGGCCGAGGTAGCGCCCCGGCAGTTGATGCTCGCGCTTGCATGTGGTTTCCGCTCGCCGCGGACTCCGTGCAGGTGTGCCGGAGGCCAATCAGCGTTGTTGCAGCGTTGGCGGGTACTCGCGGCTGGCCTCCGAGTCGCAGTCCTACCACGACCACCGTCCGAGGCGGCGACGCGGCGGGATGGACACCCTCGAGCGATCGTTCAGAAATGCCCCAGGAAATGTCCCGCAGGAGCTGAAGGACCTCGAAGCCGACTGGTGGGCGCGGGATCGCGAGATGGGGCAGTCCTTCGCGCGAGGCATCATGTCACGACTTCAGGTCACGGAGGCGAATATCCTCGAGGACGCGAGCCTCCCTGGCCGACGCGAGGCGCGACTGGTGTTCGAAATCGACGTTACACCAGGTGTGTGGTGTTTTTGATAGCAGTGTCCTGGTGAACTGACTGCACGGTTCTACAAGATATGTGTAACGCCCTCCAGGCGATGCATGGCGGGTGCACGGCAACATTTGTAGACGTGTAAGCAGGGCATCTGGGAATGCACTTTCCAATTCACTCAGCTGCTTTGTTGCAGGTGCACGTTTATGGCACGAAACCTGGTACCGACCAATGCAGACCCTGTCATGACTGTATCTCTAGCTCTGAATGTGGTCTATCACGCGCCAGCCCCTCTGTGAGTGTAGGAAAGTGCTGAAGATCTGCCTCTAATTCCAGACACAGTGGCAGCAGGCTGAGAATCATTTGCTCATCTGTGTCGAAGGGTTCCCGCGTGATCACTTCTAGGGCAGAGGTATGTCCGTAGCCGTGAATCTTAGAAGCAGTCAAGCTGAAGGCTGCTAGATATATGACGTGACACATGGCAGGATAGTCGCTTCTGGTACGCACATCAAAGTACCGCCATCTCAGCCAAAGCTGTAGAATGCTTCCAACTCGTGCCGGACGCTTGGCAGGCTAGCTGCTAAGCCGCCGTCTGGTCTATACCATCGAATACCAAGGAAGTTAGACCGATAGATGCTTGGCTGTTTTTGTGAGCTTAGGGCTGTCCGCTACTGTTCGGATTGTACAGCATGGGACAATGCAAACGCGCCCTCGTTTTGCACGTGTTCACAGCACTGAGGGCCGATCTCAATACTAGTAGCGGTCATTCGCCGCTGTAAATGGGGCGATGCTGCTTGTCTTTGGAACGTTGTAAAGCTGGACGAGCGAGAGAGGGAGGTTATGTTAAGCGCGTCAGGCCAGCCGACGCGCATTCGCCCACCGAGCGCGGTCATTACGATAGGCGCCTATCAGGTCGGCCCCTTGACAGCCTCCCGCGGTCGTCGACGAGGCAGGGCAATGCCAAAATGACCCCCTAACTGCCTCCACATCGTCCATCTCATCCTTCTACATCCCTGTGTTACTACAACCCACCACCTCCACAGCACACGCATCTCTCCTGACCCTATTTAAGACCCAGCTCGCCCGTATGATGGACCAAGACGACCTCCATCCGGAAAGCCCCCTCATGACCATGACCAACTCCTTTCTCGGTGACGGCATGCTCTCGCTCTCCATGCCAGGTCCTTCGCGGGACCCGACATACTACATTTCGGATGGGAACAGTGTTCTGCTGGTGGAGAACACTCTGTTCAGGGTAAGTGTTGCTGTAGGGGGCTATGCTTCACGTATCCTCACACTCGGCCTAGGTCCACCGGTCCACGCTGACGAAAGACAAGTCGGCCTTCGAGACCATGTTCCAGCTCTCCTCAGAAACGGACTCCTCGCGCTCAGAGTCGAGTGTCACACTGGCGGTAGAGGGCGAAAGCGACGACAACCCCATCCACCTGCAGGGAGACTCCGCTGACGAGTTCCGTGCCCTACTCTGGTCCCTTTACGCTCTGTGAGTACCACCCATTCTGCCACGCCATCCACCCACTCACTTACCTCTCTGTAGTCCACATGAACTGCTGATTGCAATGACACCCGAAGCAGATCCCATGCAACTAGTTGCCCTCGCCAGGATAACAAACAAGTACCAGTTTCGCTCACTAGAAACATGGGCTCTGGGCGCCCTCAACACATACTACTCAAGACCCGGGGCTTTTGAAGATGTTCCGACCACACAACCGCCAACTGTCTCCCTCCCGCATACAGGCACAGCCACCCCGCCCACCCAGCCGTCCCTCGTCCAAATCACCGAGCTCGCCACCCTCTGCGAGCGCCCAGACCTGCTCGACGCCGCCGTCGCGCGCTGGAAGCGGCTCATTGGCGAAGGGCGGGACCTCGCGCTCGCGATACAAGTCGGCGAGCAGCTACAGCTGCGGCCGATGCTTGGACTGGCGTACCACGCGATGATGCTCCGCGGGAAGACTGCGTGGGACGCGGACGCGCACCTCACCCGCGACCAGCGCGTGCGCCTGCTCTGCGGGTACTACGCGCTCGGGAAGCTCGCGGACGTGCTGCCGAGCTCGCCGCCGGTGCTCACGCACAGCCAGCGCTGCACCGGCCAGCAGCGCTGTGTGAAGGCGTTCGGGAACGTCTGGAAGATGATCCTCGACACGCCCACGCAGATGTTCCCGAATCTCCAGCGCGAGGACATACTCGGCCGCGTCATGGTCGCGGAGAGCACGATGCGCGTGCTAGTCAAGGAAGACATTCCCTCACAGGGCTTCCTCGACGGCATGCAGACATGCAAGGAGAACGCGCTCTTTGTCGTTAGCATGCGCATCCGGGAGCTCAAGGAATCTCTCGCGGATCACTTCATGGACGACTTCTAATTTATCTGCTCCTTCGCTATCCCATTCATGCTATACCCGTCTTGTCGCCGCTCGCTGCTGTGTTGTACCTCAGATGTTTCGTGTACTACTAGTATTGCTGCAATGTAACAGTAACATAGATCTTCACGAGAAATATACTGACATCCAAGTATCCAGGAAACCGATTATAGCCTAGGTTTAGATGGTGGCACTTTAACGTGCACTCCAGAAGCGACTATAATGCCACTGGTCATGTCGTATATCTGACTGTCGTCAGCGAGAATGCTACTCAGACGGCAAACATCCAGTACTGACCTCGGCTCTCGAAGTCATCACTCGGGCTCCGAGGGCAACAGTCGAAGCTATAATACTGAGTCTGTGACCTCTGCCAAGTCAGCAATAAATTGACGGCTCTACGTCAGAGGTCCTATAGACTTACAAGACCGCCGGCGCATGGTATGTGGTATTGAGGGCTAGGCTGACGTGGACACCCTTCGGAGCCATGCTGTTCTTGACGAGATTGCGCGGCAGCGAAGAGCAGCTTTCGGATTATCAGCACCTCCGCAGGCCAGCAACGTGCCTCCTCACAAATCGATGAGCGTAGCCATGCAGCCACTCTGCACAGTATCATGCGCGTCGCACATGTCTACCCATCCCGCAACGGTCAGCGCACAGCCAAACACGCTCAGAGTCCAGCGACTCACCGCGCGTCACGTCGATCTCGAAGACGAGCCGGCCTTCGCGCCGCCCGGGGACGCCGCCGTCCTCGAGGACGCGGGCCTCGGTGACCTCGAGCCGCTCGCATATCGCGCGCGCGAACACCTGCCCGGGCTTCGCGCCGACCCACCAGTCCGCGCCGATGTCCTTCAATTCCTGTGGCACGTTGCCGCGCGCACTCCGCATGGACCGCTCGAGGGTGTCCATCGCGCCGCGCCGCGAGGATGTGGTTGAGAGGAACGGTGGGACGATGCCGTCGCACCGCACGCCCGCGGCGAGTTGGGCGACCCTGGCAATCTGCGCAGGTCCGACCTGGAGCGCGCGCTGTAGCGTGTCATCGCCCGGCCGTCCGAGGCCGTCATAGCTATAGTATCGCGTCGCATTACGTACCGTGCTGGAACGCGGCGTGGTTGGACATCCAGGTCTTGCAGCGTGATCTGGCCAATAACCTGGAGGCTGTCCGCACCAAAAAGCACTGGAATAGAACTACAGCCTCCCTTAAATATATCGCAAATGTCGAAAATTAGGGAAGTACGTTGCCCTAGCCAGAATTCACTGGGGAGAAAGGAACGAGTCTACATCGAGTCCGGTCAGGTGTTCGTTGTACATTACTTCGCTGAACACAGTCCGAGTCCGCAATGGCCCACAGGCCCTCTTGTGGCCCCATCTCTGCGCCCCTCTCGACCGCCTATCCCAACTGAACCTGGCCAACGTGGGGAAACGTCGACTCTAGCAGCGTCGCGGTGGTTTCGGTGCGCTATAGACACAGCTCGGTTTGAAGACCTCGCTCCCCGATGCCTGCTCGAGACGAAGGCACGGTCGGTAGAGGGCGCGGTGGAGGACACTTCATAGCAGCTCTGCGTCTCTGATGCCTGCGCGGAAGGCCGCGAGGAATCCGTCGACGTCCTGCGCTTCGTCGTACTTGGATGGAAGTATGTCGATCAGCATCGTGCGAGAGAGCACACGAGGACGCCATCCTTCTTCGTCCCGCCGCCATTCGATAACGTTGGAAAATCTGAACCGTTCGGCGTTCGGGAATGCCGGTTGTAAGTTGTTGAGTATCTTCGTCTGCTGGGCACGTAAATTGACGAGGTCGCTACGATGAGGTACGTGTCTGAGATTCATCCGAAGGGTGCAGCAAGTGATCGTATCGAGACGCAGAACCCCAGTGAGCAGATTCTGTGCGGCCCAAACAAAAATATCAGCCCTGTGTTACTATGCGATCATTTCAGAAGACTCACATCAAGGCGGATAAAGTGTATTCGTCCGCCACCCCTTGTCGTCAATTCAACGGTGAGTGTGCGCAGTGCATGCCACTGGTCTTGTTTGACAAGACGTAGCAGTTGCGGTGGGATAGCCAGGTCTCTGATAGCAGCTGTCGAGCCACTCGCAGCGGTGAAAAAAGACTCGGCATCGAGCACCCAATCGCCCTCGAAGGCTAGCGACGATATTGGCCTGCCGGGAACAAGCCACTCGACCATGTGTGATGAAGTTGTGGTCAACACTTGCAGGTTGGGTACCGCATGCTGAGAAATGGGATTGCCTTGTACTGGTTGTTGCCGTCGTCTATGGTAAGAGACGCGACGAGTATCGATGGAAAGTGTCAGAAGTCCCGGGACGTTTTCTAGAGCGGTACTGAGCTTGGTAAGGTCATGTTGATCGGTGGAATCGAGATGGATACGAAGGTTTCGCAAGAGCGGGGCTGCGGAGGAGCAGAGGAATGAAGACCAAATCTCCGTGTCGTCCACAGCGAGATAAGCCAGGCTAGCCATGTTTGTAGCCTTTCGCAGAATGTCCGTCCATTCCGGGGAAAGGTACAGCTGTTCGAGGCGGAGACTAGTCCAGTAACCCCTCGCATTTGCCACCATAGTGACTGTGCTAGGGTTAGGAAGCCTGATGAAAGCGCAACCCTCGAGAGAAAGAGTGCGAAGTGAGCGCATGCGGAGAAGGGCAAGGAGTATGTTGTCGTCGATGCCCATACGCTGCATCGTTGCCTTCTCTGCGTGGCAAAAATGGGTCATCGCGGAGTGCGTGATTGATAGGAATGATTCGTTACGGTGGCTCAAGCTCTGGAGACTGTTGCCGAACGTGCATTCCCGGACGTATCCTGCCAGCCGATGGGCGTCGCGGTCGCCGATGGCTAGATGGCTGTGCCACAGAGTCTGAGCGTGCCATGCAGGCGAACCCGCTTCAAGGTGTTTGACGTCGTAGACGAAGGAAGCGAAGAGACGCTTCTGACCCTCTTCTCTCCACGCTTTGCAGACCAGCGACAGGGCCGCCATCGCATCTTTGAAGTCGCGTATCAACAAGCCCGACGCGTCGTTGGGGCGAAGCTGGTCGATTATCATGACGTGCAGTTCAAAAGGCAGTTGCGGGATAGGCGTGACGTCTGTACGCGCTGTCGATACACTATAATGAGGGCAAAACTACGATGCGAAGTCTGTCATTCACTCACTGGGAACTCGGTCGCCGTCTCGAGCATCTATGACTTCCACTGACCCTGGGGCTGACATCCTGTATGCAGGTCAGTCTTGGAAAGCTCAAGTCAAGACCTAGTGAAAAAATCCCGCCTTTCGAAACCCTTCACAGAGCTTGGTATCGTGAGTGGCGGTGTCGCAGTGAGGTTCCACCAGAATAAGCGCGCGGCGTAACGCCGGGGTTATATAGACGCTCAGTGCCATTGCGTACATGATGATCGCGGTCTTCCGGAGCAGACTCTTCGTCTGGTATCTTGCCCGTCATATTCGGTACAGAGTCTCTCTGCTTCCTCGAAGTACTATTTTCTCAGAAATGAAACGCCCTAGCCATAATACAGGACTATCGGGGCTCAGAATATCCTTGATATTCTGTGCACAAGGGATTGGCCGCTCGGAATGCAGCGAGGAAACCGTCCACGTCCTCGACCTCTTCAAATCCCTTGTAAAGCGCTTCGACAAGCCGCGGCCGAGATAGAACGCGGGGATGCCATTCCCCTGCTTCTTCTCGGCGCCACTGAATGGCCTCTCCGAAACTGCACTGCACAGCGTTAGGGAAGGCGGGGACCAGTCTGTCCAAAATTTCTGCCTTCTGGCTGCGCAGCTGAGGAGAGGCACCCTTGTTTTCTTGAAATACTAAGTTGAGTTGGCACACCAACGTGGTAACCGTGTAAATCGGCTCCGGAAGTGCGAGATCCATCTATAGTAGAGGAACATCAGCTTCCAGTAGCAGTCATCACCAACAGACGTGTACATACCCAACGTAGAAACGGGTGATGAGGCGTTACTGGGGCCTGAATCTTGAGAGTTTGTAGCTCAGGCCAGTCGTGTTGTCTCAGGGTGGAGACGAGGTCGAGCGGAATGCTCAGTTCTCGAATATGCGCCTGAGAGGCTCTAATGGCAGATTGAAAGTGCTCGTCACTGACATCGCCATCGTGCCGGGTGATCGCCAAGGAAGTTATAGATCTTCCTGGAAGGAGCCAAGACGCGAACTGGGTGGTTGTTGTTGTCAAATGTCGCACATGTGGTAACAGCTGAAGAGAGAGGGGTTGGAGGTGTAGTTGCCTGCTGGAAGGCTGGTGCAAATGGAGGGATAGCTGTTCGACCATGGGGATGCGTCGCAAAACAGAGATAAGCTGAGGAAGTACATAGTGGACGCCCTGGACAAAGATGCCAAACTTCTTGAGGCTTGGAAATATGGCCTCTTGGAAGAGTCTGTCGCAAACGACCCAGTCATCGACATATAGCGACTCGAGCCGGTCGACGTCGACAACCTTCCGGAAGAACTCCGCCCAGAGGTGCGATAGATACGATCCTCGGAGGGTGATGTGCGTCCACGAGCTCCTGCCAGGGGGAGGAGTGACAATGGTGGATTCCGAGTGCAGGGATAGGCAACCATCCAAGGTCACCGTATGGAGAAGCGGCATGCCTGCGAGAATAGCAAGAAGTCTGCCGTCGACGTGCATGTACTCCATATTGACGGTTTCAACCTGATGAAATGAAGCAAGTGTGGCCATGATGTCAGTGACCCAAACGTCGTGCTCGGAGTAGTCTGTAGGGCCGCATAACAGCGTGCATTCCCGGACGTATGCTGCCAATCGCTGTGCGTTGCCATCGCCCTCGCGAAGTAAACTGTGCCAGAACGCGCGGGCTCCCAATATCGGAGCGTCTGCTTCGACACTGCCATCGTAGAGGATACACCGGAAGAGCCCCTTCTGCCCCTCCTTCCTAAACGCGCTGCATACGAGAGACACAGAGGCCATCGCGTTCTTGTATTCGCGAGCCGTCAGCTCTACGCGTAAATGTGGGAGTTGGGCAATGATCATGACGTGGAGCTCAAATGGTAGCCGCGGGAGTGGAATACGCCGCTCTTGCACTGTGTGATTAAAGTCAGAGATGGGCCTGGGAGAAAAGATGAAGGAAGCAACCTACACGCGTTTGCGCCCCGGGGCCGACGTCGACCTAGCAAAGACTCTCTCATGGCGAGAGACCTACGTCCTGTAGATGCACTTCCTATAGCTTAAGCGCAATCAGCCTGGATTCACATGACGGATTGAAAGGTATACTTAGGAGCTTACCATATGATGCGACGCGAGATGGCGGTGAGAAGAAAGCAGCGTCGGCGCTAGACGCCCGTGGCAGACGAGGATCGATGAACGCACCTACCGCTCCTTTAATTTGCTACGCAACGTATCAATCAAGTAAAGCGTATCAACGCGCTATCTCTCAGACACGCTTCATGGACTGCCGGTGATAGGTCGAAGTAATCAGAGGTACGCTCAGGAGCTCGATGGCTCTATCTATGGCATACAGCAAAAAAACCACGTCCAACTCTACACATAGCAATTGTGTAATTATGCTTGCGCCATCTTGTGGCAGCCAATCGGGATGTGGATGCGCGCAAGCAGAGCCGGGCCCCAGAAGAACAGGTAGATGAACAGGAAGAAGACGAGCAGTCGCCAGCGCTGGCTGGCACGGTAGAGGAAGATGCGCAGCTCCGAGGGTGGGCCGTTCTTGCCTCCTTCGTCGATGGCGGTGATCTCGTCATCGGTCAGGGACGCTGTCGGAGTCTCGACAGTCAGCGACCGCAAGTTATGCAAGCGAACGTGCGTACGTAGGTCGGCAACGTCGAGATATTCCTTCATGTGCGCTTTCGTAGAGCTTGTTCTGCAGAGCAGCGGTGAGAGAGGGTTCGCAATGCAGATAGCTGGACGTACGTGACGATGACGACGCCCTTGCTGCGCACCCACGACAAGATGACTTGCGTAGGCGTTGCTCCGAGACGCTTCGCAGCAGCGTTCACGGGCTTATCGACCGGGCCTCCGGGATAGCGTGTGATTGGCCTGTACGACACGCTTCAGCATACGAAGTAGAACGCAGAGTGTTTCCCCTACGCGAGACTGCTGTAGGCCTCGGTCACGATGCCATGTTTCTGGGAAAACTCGAGGAGCTCCTTGTTCTCTGCGTAGTTGTAGGGGTTGAAGAAGATCTGCGAGCACGATAGCACGTAAAATGAGCTGTTTCCCACGAATATACTGAGCTCACTAACCTGATTGACCGCAGGAACGACGTTTGCGGAGGCGACCAGCGGCTTCAGCTGATCCAACTGGAAGTTACTGACGCCGATACTCCTGCAACATGGGTAGAATCGTCAACTGGAACATTCTTCCCGGGTGAGCGCGTACTTTGCAAAGCCCGCTTTCTGGAAGCTCTCGAATTGGGCCCATACAGCGGCGATATTGTCGAGAAGCCTTGGGTTGTGGATCAGGTAAAGGTCTACAAACGCTAAACCAAGCTGCAAACTCAAGATTAGGAGGGTTCAATCGGACCTCTAGCTGACCATACCTTCTCTAGACTGGCTTGTATGGCATCAGAAGCGGTGCCGAGACCAGAATACTTGGTCGTGATAAATAACTCGGAACGCGCAAGTCCGCTTTCTTTGATAGCGCTACCAACGAACTCTTCCGTTCCATAGACTGTATGCCTCTGGCGTAAACCCATGGCAACGCCCAACGAATCCGAGTACGGTGCTCACACTGCGCTGTGTCGATATGCGAGAAGCCAACGTCAATGGCTTGCTCGACGTATGTAGTCACATCCTGCTGCGCTTGAGTACACTGCAACCACATACACCGAGAAGCACCTACGTGCCCCTTCCACTTGGAACCAGTGCCATAGGCAATGGTAGGCATCTGCAAGGTCGCAAAACTCTTGTCAGCTCGAGCGAATGGCAAGTGACGCGCCAGTCCGGAAGCCGACCTCTCTACCATCGTTGAGCTTGACGGTTCCAAAAGGCATGATGTCCAATAACACTAGTCAAAGCGGGAAGTAAGTGTAGGTTGTGGTGGTGCTGGCAGGAGGATGAGCGTGAGCTGCGGCGGATCGCTGACAAACACGGTTTCCTCCCACACGAGTCCAACTATGCGACCATACGCCTTCGGAATGATGCTAGACGGCGTGCGATGTCTTCCACGCTGGCAAGAATGTTGATCAGACTGAGTCGGTGGATATACCCGCGCGCTGGAGTCCAACTCACCTCGCGCTGGTGAAGCAACGAGCGATGACGAAGTCCCTTCGGCCTCTCGGCTTAGGCGCATCAAGAACGGCGCATCAGATTCGCCTTTGGCGCTGCCCAAGGGCCAGTGCTTGCTGCAGATTTTCTTGCGTGGCGAGCAAGTCTGCGACGAGATGCACGTACAAAGAGGAATTTTCGCTGATGTTTCTCATCATATAGCTCACATGCAAAAGTGTGGACCCAAACTACGTACAGACCCTACTAAGCTTGCGACTACAGCTTGGCTTATCTGGGTAAACGCCGAGATAAGAGAATGAAGTATTACGTTTTACTTATCGGGCCACTACTGCGGTTTATTGACATCAGCCCGGCATTACTAGCTCTTCCGCACCGTACCCCGCGTTGTGCTCACCTGCCAACACCGCTCACCGCCATCTCCCGCATAGTCAGGTTTTAGACTATATCTATCAAACGGTGGCTTGCACGTAACACCGGGGCTCGGGCTCGGGCGACCCTTGCAATGTTCATGCATAGTTCCTTGATGCCCATCCTATAGAAGTCCCGCTACCGCCGTCCTCACTCCTTGCGCTCCACCACCATGGATTCGCCCTCCAGTACCACCGGGAAGCGGTCACGGGCATCAAGTCTTGTCTCTGACCTGTCGGACTCGTCGACCAAGCGAACCCGGGTGGACCAGGAGATCGAGGAGATGCTCCAGGTCTCGCAGACTTCCCAGCTATCCGATACTGGGCTTCAGACTTATGCCAGCGCCGAAGCGTCCCTTGAACCGGCGGAAAGAGACGAGACTTACTATTTGCAAGATGGGAGCTTTGTGTTGAGGGTGCAGAACACGTTATTCAATGTGCGTCGTTGATTGCGCTGTCTGGTCGAAGCTAACTGGGCTCCCAGGTCCACCGTACTCTTCTGGCAAAGGATGGCTCTTTGTTTAGCTCGATGTTCACGTTACCACAGGGCGACCAAGAGGCCGAAGGAACCTCGGATAACTGTCCTGTCCACTTGACTGGAGAGACCGTTCCTGAGTTCAAGAACTTCCTCTGGGTTTTATATGCCTTGTATGTCCGTTCCATCCCAATGTCCAGCGAGTGACACTAATATTCGATACCCTTAAAGACCGCATGAACTTGCGGAGATCACTCTGCCCCAAATCGACTTGTCTCGCCTGAATCGCCTGATCGACATTGCACGGGTATCGTTCAAGTACCACTTCCGCTCTGTCGAGACATGGGCTCTGGACGTCATAAACGAGCAAGTCAACCGCAAGCCCGCCCCGCCAATATTCTGTCTCCCTTCTACAACGACTGCGCTGCTCCATACTTCAAACACCTTGACCGCATCTGCAAGTTCTTTCGCCACACAGGCCCCGCAGGCTACCAGCCCGCAGGCCATAGCAAGCAACGGGGCTCTGATTTCACGGCTCATGCGTCTTGCGCAGCTGTGCGCGCACGAAAAGCTGCTCTACACGATGATCTCCGTGCTCAAGATGCTCATGGGGCACTCCATCCAGTACGCTCACCTCGCGATGACGCTCGCGGACGAGCTCGACCTGCGCCCCCTGCGCGGCGTCGCGTACTTCGAGGTCATGCAGAACGCACACGTCGTCGTGCCGCAGCCGCGGCGCGCGCGCGCAGACGAGGCGTCGCCGGAGCGGTGGGCCGTGCTCGACGCCGACGGCCGGCTGCTCGTCACGCCCGCGCAGAAGCTGCGGCTGCTCACGGGCTACCACCGCCTCACGCTCGTCTGGGAGCGCCTGCGCGCGACGCCGCTCCCGTTCGAGCACGCGTCCGCGTGCAGCGCGACGTGGCACCAGCACGGCTGCACGCAGTGCTGGCTCGACTTCTGGAAGGAGAAGACGCGCAGCGACGCGGTGCTCCAGCTCGGCCTCGCCGACGTCCTCGGCCGCCTCCGCGCGATCTCGAAGGAGTTCGTGCGCTGGGGCAGCGCGACGTACATGCACCAGGACTGCCGCACCGCCGTGCGCAAGGTCATACAGGAGAAGATCCGGCAGGTCGAGGAGGCGTTGCCGGACTATTTCGTTGAGGACAGTGCGGATCTGTAGCATGTTTCGGCTGCTTCTGTTCTTCATTTGGGTCTGGAATTCATTCGTTGTACAACATGTGTAATACCCCGGAGATTGTGCTAGTAGGACGCTACCTTTCCCGCAGGCCTCTAACACCTGACGCTGCTGTATCATATGTGTCAAGCATGCGAATAGCATTCGGTGTTTGAACTGTGCGAACACTGCGCTTCGAGCTCGGGCGGAAGGGTGGTCAGCGGCCTTGGTCCGCTCCCTTCCGTCGGCCTGTCGTCAGAGTCTATGATTAGTTATACGCTGTCTGGGATGCGTACTACATGCCTCGAGCACTCTGTCCGTTTGGAATGTAGCAGTGACGCAACTGCCTCTGAGGATGCTATCACACTGCCCGATGGTCAATATCGTAGGCTGCTAAGACGATGCCAACAGACCTAATCGTACAACCTGTACGCGAATACACGTCAGGGTCGTGGTATATCCTGGTATGAGGACGTCTTTACCTAGAGGCAGGAGAACGACATTCATAGCCTCTGCGTGTAGCCATTCGATGAGCATATGGCTTAGTCACGAGACTGCCCCTCACCGTTCAGCTGCAGGTACATCATGACCTGTCAAGCCTATTATCAGCCTTGCCAGTAAGGGAGGGCACCCGGGCCGCTCAGAACCTACCGCCATCGGGATGCACGTCAGGATCGTGACTGACGCATATGCGATTCCCTGCGAGAGCAGCGCCGAGCGCAGCGGGAGCTCTGGCGGCAGCTTCTTCGTGAGCATCCCCAGCACGGTCAGCGCGAGGATTGTGACATCCCAGAGCACCGCTGGAGCAGCACTGGTCAGGCTCAAGAGGTGCGGGGCGAAGCGAAGGGGCGCACTGTAGATGAAGTACGCGAGGAAGGCGGGCTTCGCGCGCGGGTCGATCCCGATCGTGCAGAAGATGTTGTCAGGATCCCATTGCTCGATGACGCCGACGCTGCCAACTGTCAAATGATAAGCGCATCGACTTGGCTGAGGCCACTAGGATGAGGCACGGCTTACGAACGAGAGAGTAGACAAGATGAGCGACACTGAAACATCGTATGATCCAGGTTAAGGCTCTGTTCTGTTTCCAGAGCACCATGCTGAAATAAGTGCAAGTATGAGGCCAAGGTCTAAGGTGGACAAAGACGGTGATCTGACTCACGCGCGCAGGGCGAGGTTACAGCTCGAGGCTGAGAGTGCGATGTCTCCTGTGACCTAGGAAGGCTGCCGTTAGCGATACTCGCGAGCGAGAGAAACCCTCCTACCACACCGAGCCGCAGGGTCGCTATAGTCATTTCAGCTTGTGCGCGTGAGCGGAATGCAGAGCTGCGAACCTATGCCCGCACACCCACTCGAAGCGAGCGGCTTATCGATAGCCAGTGGCGTCACTGACACTCTGACAACACTCGCTGAGCTACGCGGCGGTAGACCAAGCCTTAATGCCGGCGCACATAGTGAGTAGCATGGCGAGGAGCGCGTAGCGACCGAGCAGGTATGGCGCCTGGCGCGGCGCAGTCTGTCAGCGACACTCGCTGCGGGTCATCCAGTACGTACGTGCATGGGCCGCGGCTTGACCTGTCGCGAAAGCAGTCCAAGCTCGACTTTCGAGAAGGACAGGGCGAGGTACCAGCTGCGTGGCGCGATAGGCGGTCAGCGGCGTCGTGTCGAAGGGGGTGCACGCGACGTACATGTACAGCCCGAGCAGAAACGAGCTCAGCTCGATGAGACAGGTCATCACGGCCTCGATGACTTCGTGTCCGAGCCAGTAGATCATCGTGTCTGGGTCCGCGGACGGCATGCGTAGGCTGGATGGCAAAGGACGATGCGGAGGCAACGCGCCAGGGGACACGGTATAAAACACATCTTGCCAAGCGTCTCTCGGTAAGTCTAGAGGAGGGGTAGACTTCGCGGCGGCAGGGTAACGTCGCCGCGTATTGCGGGGTGCCTGTAGATCACTCGGACTGTCAGCTAAGGTTGGCAAGCGTGGAAAGCCGTCACCAAGTCCGAGCGCGGCGTGCTGACCGCGACAAGCTTGGTTCTGCGCGCTGTGATAGTCGAAGCTGGGCAATTACGACAGTTCTGCCATAACAGTGCTGCGGCCGGAGGAGCAGGGTGGGGCGTAGCAGGGTGCAGCTTGATACGATGGGGTGAGATACCGTACGTGGGAGAACTCACGATATCGCTTCTATGGCCAGTTTCGTGGCTGTCTGAGCGACAATGTATTCTAGGACCCAAGCTGTGAGAATCCGCAGCTGGTTGGGAAGTGGCATGACAGCGCGCATCGAGCGGGACGCTACCGATCGCATGGAGCAGTGCCTGTACGTGGCTTCACACGTTCATTATACGTATCTGGTTCCAGACGAGTGCGCTAAATTGTCTCTGTATAGTTCTCTGTGTAGTCATGAGTACACGGGAACTGAGATCGTGCTACGGACCGTGGGCTTTTGGGGAGCTGTGCGACGGGAGTATGCACGGCTCACCGGTCAGCACATACTGGCTTCCTCCGACAGTTGCGCGGGCTAGAGTTGTTTGACCGGTGATTGAAAGGTAGGGGAAATTCAAATTGCTTCAACATACAGATAATACAGCGTACAGAGTCAAAGAAGTCCAGACATGATACAGTGCTTGAACGTGATGCAGATTCGCATGAGTTGGGAGCAGATCAGCGATGCCCAGTCCTGGTCATATTCCGAGTAACTCTTCTTCCGACTGCTGGCGTACTGCTCGACTGGGGTATCATGCCAGAGGTGGGTTCAGGGAACATCAGAGAGGTGTCGGCAAGGCCAGGGCTGGGGAAGTCTGGGAAATGCGGCATGGCTTTCGAAGACAGGAAGTCGTTGTGTGTAGGCAAAGGAGTTTGTCCAATATTGGCAGGTGTGCGCGCAGGGGAGTCCGTGGACGTGCCCATCATGCTTTGAAGGATGACGTCTATGTCGTGGGACATTGGCTGCCGCTCGTCTGCAACGACAGAGCCGCGGAGAACGGTTTGTTCAAAGAGATGATCTTCCTGGAGGCGTCTGACCTGCGCTCTGAGGCCGTTCATGACTTGATAGTATAAGACTAGACAAAGCGCGAGAGTCTCAGTGACAAAACGGACAGAGACAGCGGAGACTAACGCACGCCGTTCTTCATCCACATTCTTAGGCTTGGGTAGGATCGGGTCTATATTGGCACGCATCTCGTCAGGACGAACGTCGCCAAGACGGAGGTGCTGCCGGCACATGAGGTCGAACTCCGCGTCGGTCAGACTCTCCTCGTCGGGGGTGGTCTCGTCGGGGCCGTAGTCTGTGCCAATGGAGTCTGTGGGGGACGGCGCGCGGAGGACGGGGGGCGCATAGCCAGGGTCGCCGCTGTGGACGTAGGGGACGCTGTAGCCGGGCATCGCTCGGGGCTCGGGGAGGTGGCGGTCGTAAACAAGGGCAAAGAACGCGACAGACGCGCCCATTCAACGAGCATTTAATTTTCCCACGATCGCGATTATTATTAATTATTATATAAGACTTTTCGCGTCGCGCGTCCGCCTTCAACCACAACGTTCACCTCCCCCCTTCCCCCCTCCCCCACTCTCGCCTCGTTCCTTGCACACCAAAACTCGTACAACTCGACGCCATGGCCTACGTCTTCAAGCGAGGTACGTTCACGTCGCTGTCGTCGTCGACGTCGCTCACAGTCGCGCCCCGTGGCGTCTCCTTCCCCCAGATGGGTCAGTAGCCTTCTAACGCGCTCCAGAGCACCTCATTAAGCAGTACTGACCGCGTCGATGCTTTTAGTCGCAAGGAACGCGTCCAGTTTGACAAGGTACGCGTCGTCGCGTCCCGCGCGTCTACTGCAGCTGACGACGCGAACAAAACAGATCACCGCGCGTATCGAGAAGCTTTGCTATGGTCTGGACACCGAACACGTCGATCCCGTAGCGTGTGTATGCCCCCTTATTGTATTTTACTTATGCTGATGTTGCTACAGAATCGCGCAGAAGGTCATCGCGGGTGTATACCACGGGGTTACAACTGTAGAACTCGATGTGAGTCCTGCCGCGACTGTTCCACGACACGATGAATTGATTTGGTGTATAGAACCTGGCGGCGGAGACTGCTGCGTACATGACCACGAAGCACCCGGACTACGCGATTTTGGCTGCACGTATCGCTGTGTCAAATCTGCACAAGGAGACGAAGAAGAGCTTCTCGGCTGTCGTCAAGGATCTCTACGAATATGGTGCGTTCACTTCTGATCAAACTCATTCTCGCGCTAACTCCGGCTTAGTCAACCCCAAGAATGGACGACCAGCCAGCATGATTGCTAAAGACATCTACGAGGTGGTCATGGCTAACGCCGAGCGACTCGACTCTGCAGTCATCTACAGCCGGGACTTCAGCTACAACTTGTATGTCTTACCACCGCTCTGCTGAGCCTCGACGCTGACTTTTCGTCACTAGCTTTGGTTTCAAGACTCTCGAGCGGTCGTACCTATTGAAGATCAATGGTCGTGTCGCAGAGCGGCCACAACACTTGCTCATGCGTGTTGCCGTCGGCATTCACGGAGCAGATATCGACCGCGCCATCGAGACCTACAACCTCATGTCTGAGCGATTCTTCACCCACGCTTCACCCACACTCTTCAACGCGGGCACACCAAACCCACAGCTGAGCTCATGCTTCCTGGTCTGCATGAAGGACGATTCCATTGAAGGCATCTACGATACCCTGAAGAGCTGTGCCATGATCAGCAAGACCGCCGGTGGCATTGGTCTTAGCATTTCCAACATCCGTGCTACTGGGTACGTCCCGCCGTCACTCCATCACGACGACTCTAACCCTGGACTACCCCCAGCTCATACATCGCTGGTACCAACGGCTACTCGAACGGCATCGTTCCCATGCTTCGCGCATACGATGCGACTGCCCGCTACGTTGACCAAGGAGGTAACAAGCGCCCCGGTGCCTTCGCCATCTACCTCGAGCCATGGCATGCCGATGTCTTCGACTTCATCGACCTGCGCAAGAACCACGGCAAGGAGGAGGTCCGCGCTCGCGACCTCTTCTACGCTCTTTGGATCCCTGATCTCTTGTACGTCGATACCCTCTCGTTCCATGGTGCTTTGTGCTGATGTATTCCTACAGCATGAAGCGCGTCGAGTCGAATGGCAAGTGGACTTTGTTCTGCCCGAACGAAGCTCCCGGCCTTCACGAGGTCTGGGGTGCTGAGTTCGAGGAGCTCTACGAGCGCTATGAACGTGAGGGTCGCGGTCGCAAGACAATCGAGGCTCAGAAGCTTTGGTATGCTATTCTGGAGGCCCAGATCGAGACGGGTGGTCCCTTCATGCTCTACAAGGACTCGGCCAACGCCAAGTCGAACCAGCAGAACCTCGGTACGATCAAGTCCTCGAACCTCTGCACGGAGATCATCGAGTACTCCTCTCCTGAGGAGACCGCCGTCTGCAACCTTGCGTCCATCGCCTTGCCGTCTTTCATCGAGAACGGCAAGTACAACTTCCAGAAGCTGCATGACATCACCAAGGTCATCGCCTACAACCTGAACCGCATCATCGATGTCAACTACTACCCGATCCCGGAGGCTCGTCGCAGCAACATGCGTCACCGTCCCATTGGTGTTGGCGTGAACGGCCTTGCCGATGCCTTCATGGCCCTCCGCATGCCTTTCGACTCTGACGAGGCTCGTCAGCTCAACAAACAGATCTTCGAGACCATCTACCACGCCGCTGTCGAGGCCAGCAGCGACATCGCCGAGCGCGACGGGCCATACGAGACTTACGAGGGCTCGCCGGCCAGCCAAGGGCGGCTGCAGTTCGATCTCTGGGGTGTCACCCCCTCCGATCTCTGGGATTGGACCAGCCTCAAGGCGAAGGTCGCTCGCACCGGTCTCCGAAACTCCCTGCTCCTCGCGCCCATGCCCACTGCCTCCACCTCGCAGATTCTTGGCTTCAACGAGTGCTTCGAGCCGTACACCAGGTGCGTGGTCTCATAGCTACGAGCTCGGATAACTTCTGACTCTTCCTATAGCAACATCTACACTCGCCGTGTTCTTGCCGGCGAGTTCCAGGTTGTGTGCCCCTGGCTCCTGCGTGAGCTTGTCGACCTCAAGCTCTGGGACGACAGCATGAAGAACATGATCATCGCCAACAACGGCTCGATCCAGAGCATTTCTGGCATTCCGGAGGACATCAAGGCCATCTACAAGACCGTCTGGGAGATCTCGCAGAAGAAGGTCCTCGACCTCGCGGCCGACCGTGGCGCGTTTATCTGCCAGAGCCAGAGCTTGAACGTGCACCTCCAGAGCCCAACCGTCGGCCAGCTGACTAGCATGCACTTCTACGGCTGGAAGAAGGGCCTCAAGACGGGCATGTACTACCTCCGCACGCGCCCCGCCGCCCAGGCGATCCAGTTTACCGTCGACCAGACTGTCCTCAAGGAGGCGCAGCGCCTGCGCGAGCTCAAGGCTGCCGGCGCCAAGTCCCCAAAGAGCAGCACCCTCGCCATCGCATCGCCCGCATCTACCGTCTCGCTGTCTCCCGCCCCGTCCACCCCCGCGGAGGCTCCTGCGCCCGAGCTCAAGCTCAGCACGGGCAAGGACGTGCCCATGGACGTTGCTGCTGCGCCTGCTGTGTACGTGCCGCAGGAGGACCTGTCCCTCGACGAGCGCACGCGCAAGGCTGCCGCGGAGGATCCCGAGTTCGCGGCCGCGCTCGTCCGCCAGAAGGAGCGCGAGTACGAGCAAGCGAAGCTCATGTGCTCGCTTGAGAACAAGGAGGCATGTGTCATGTGCTCTGCCTAGGCTCCCTCCCGCTGTCGTCCTGTTCGTCGTCCTGTCTCGTCGCTGTGGTGTTCTCGCTGGCTTGCATGTCGTGTTCTCGTTCTGATTATTGTCTCCTATCCGCGCGCGCGTTGTATCATCTCCCCCATGTACTCTCATTTTCTGTAGGACTTAGCATTATCCCCATCGTGTAATAGAAATAGATAATCCAGATTCATCTCCACGCATAGTTCGAGTTCAGAAGCGGAAGAGCTGTGCGCGCCTCTTCTTGCCGCTATCGTGGCGGTACACCAGTGGTGCGTCTACTTCCTCCACGTACTCTTACCTCATTATCATCCACTGGATGCTCACAATCTCTGCACAGCGCCACACGCCAATCGGACTACCAGGGCAATTTTTACTCACGCCGCCCTCGCGACAATTGCCGGTCTGTCGGAATACCGACCTCGGGGGTAACCACAAGCGTTGCCAGGCCTCACGCGGGTCCTCGAGCTTCTGCGAGACGGCCTACGCTTGCCTTCAATCACTGATCTGGACCGTTCCGCCTCGCGAACCTCCGCGCGGCTCTACTGATCACACATTCTACAAGGTACCCCTCTCGGTGCAGCCGATGCGCGCGGTGAAGAGGCACCCGCACCTTGACTCCATCTGGCGCAATTTTCGCAGGCCAGAACACGTATATCCCGACGCGCGCACGTCTGGCCCGACGATAGCACATTACAGCATGCACGTCGTGCCTTTAATTTCCAGCACGTCAGCAGCACTTGCGGGCCACCGACAGGGTATATAACCTGGGGAAGCCGACGACATGCTCAGCACTAACCACTCGACCTCTCGACCACTAGTACTCGACCACACACCGCATCGCTGAATACATGGCTGCCTTTGCCCCGCCCCCGCTGCCGCCGACCAAGCTCGGCATCCACAGGCCCCTTGGGCCCCGCGCAGGTATCCACGTCTCCCCTATTCAGCTCGGTGCCATGAGCATCGGCGACAAGTGGCAGGAGTTTGGCCTCGGCAGTATGGACAAGGCGAGCAGCTTCAAGCTGCTTGACGCGTTCTACGAGGCCGGTGGCAACTTCATCGACACTGCGAACAACTAGTGAGTTGTCCCATTTCGTGTGCGCGAGCAGCGGACGCTGACGGGTTGACAGCCAGGACGAGTCTTCGGAGGAGTTCCTCGGCGAGTGGATGGAGCAGCGCGGTATCCGCAACGAGATCATCCTCGCGACGAAGTACACGACGAACTACCGTCGCGGCAAGCCCGGGCAGCACAGCGCGCACGTCGGCAACAACACCAAGTCGATGCACGTCTCGGTGCACGACTCGCTCCGCAAGCTGCGCACGGACTACATCGACATCCTCTACGTGCACTGGTGGGACTATACGACCTCGGTCGAGGAGGTCATGGACGGCCTGCACGCGCTCGTCATGCAGGGCAAGGTGCTCTACCTCGGCATCTCGGACACGCCCGCGTGGGTCGTCACGCAGGCGAACACGTACGCCCGCCTCATGGGCAAGACGCCGTTCGCGATCTACCAGGGCAAGTGGAGCATCATCGACCGCGACTTTGAGCGCGACATCCTCCCGATGTGCGTCTCACAAGGTACGCCGCCCTCCTCTCGCCTTTGCGCGCTCCGCTGACGCGCGCCGCAGGCATGGCGATCGCGCCGTGGAACGTGCTCGGCGGCGGCAAGATCCGCACGGACGCGGAGGAGCAGCGACGCATCGAGAGCGGCGAGCAGGGCCGCCAGATGCTCGCGGACTGGAAGCGCACGCCTGAGGAGCGGCGCGTGTGCACGGAGCTCGAGGCCATCGCGAAGGAGCTCGGCGTTGCGAGCATCACGAGCGTCGCGATCGCGTGGATCATGCAAAAGGCGCCGTACGTCTTCCCCATCGTCGGCGGGCGCAAGGTCGAGCAGCTGCACGCGAACCTCGAGGCGCTCGACCTGCACCTCACCGACGAGCAGATCCAGCGCCTGGACAACGTCGTCCCGCTGAACAAGGGCTTCCCGTATGACGTCTTCGTAAGTTGAGCGCCGTTCGATATGTGTGCCGCCCGCTGACACCCCTGCAGGGCGACGGAACGGAGTACAACATGCTGTTCAAGACCGCTGGACACTTCCAGAGGTGGCCGAAGGCCGCCCCTATCAAGCCTTAGGTGAAAAGGCAGCTCTCTGGCCGGTGTTCATGTTTCCCGACTATTTATCCGGCGGCAACGTCTCTGTACAATGGCGCATATTTTCCTCGTGGCCATATCGCGTATGGCTTCGTAAAATACAATGACGAATGGGATGACCTATACCTGCCTATGCTGGGCGCATCGTTGAACGGCCTGCTTCAAAGAATTGCGAGGTGACCAAGAGGCGCGATGGCCAGAGTGCGCTGCATAGCGTCGATAATCGCACGGACACCCAGTGCCAGCGACGTGCTCAAGGAGCTCCCAGTGGCATTGTGGGGCTCCCAAGGGTCTCTGAAGTCCGTGAAGGTGAAGTCCGGCTGGGTGTCAGTCGCGAGTGACGGCCTGGCCACAGCGCCCTTTGCTCGCACCCATTGCGACGGATCGGCGATGCCCTGTCACGAGCTATTCCATCATGCGCAAGTAAGGCCATCGTTTGGGACTTACCGTCGTCCAGCGAACGGATGGACAAGGAGACAGGAACCTGACTTTCTTCGGCGGCGTCCTAAGTCGGTGCGATGTTCGGAGGGCGGATTTGAGGATGGGCGAGCGGCTGTAGCCCAGTCGTACACTATCCAAACCAAGAAGAACTAGGGCGAGTAACTTCGCGAAGGCAGCGTAGAGCATCGTGTGTGCGTGGAGTGTAGGATGAGTGTGTGGTAGGAGCCAAGGCGAAACTCGGTGCGAGATGGCTGCGGGAGATATATCTCATTTCTGCGTGACCTCACCCAAATTAACGTCACGATGCTTCTTTCAGCCTCAATGTGCGAGTGCTTTGTATCCTTTCATCGAAGACACGAGGCGACGTTGTGCAGTAGCTGATCGGAAAACTAGGTGATGCGCTGCGTTGGTGGCCCTGTGTAAAGAAAGCGTTGCATGGATGAGCACGCAATTCATTCAGATAAGGGCGTGAGATTTCATTTGCGCTTTGCGACGGTGCGAAGTGGACCTCGAGCAGCGGCTTGGATCATGGAGGTTCACCGCGAAAAGGGGCATTACCATTTATGGACCTGAGTCGGGGTTGATATTGATCAGCGCCCGCTTCGTGGCACGGCCCCGTACTCATCCGCGCTCATGTCTCCTTCCGTATCTCCAGCTCGCCCTTTTGGTATATGGTGAGTACAGTTTCCGTGTCTGTCACCTGTGGTTTGAGCCACCGTAGCTGTTGTACTGATCTGCGACGCGCACAGGGCGGCGATTCGGATCACACACCCCTGCACAGCGCACATCGCAGGCCACTTCGGGTGCCGCCAGGCCCAAGGCTACTCCTATCACGCCAGAGCTCAAGGCGCAGGTGAAGTCTTCATGTTATCTATATACGAAACTGAATATGTGAGCTTCACTGATGACAGCTATGACGCTGCTGACGCGACGCGAATTTATGTGAAGCAAATCACAAATAGCGATCATTTCGACTTTGCTCTGGAGTCGGCACGGTGCTTCCCCTAGCGACCCCGCGACATGGGGCTCTCCTTCGCCTCTTCCTCAAGGCCTCATACGGTGCGCATAGAGGTCCTACGTAAGTGGTTTGCACCGTCTGTGTTGAGCGCTCGGAAAACGGCAACGAGTATTCGTTTGCAGTGTCGATGGTCCGGATGCTATGGAGCGCAGATATGGCTTCTGCAGCAAACGAGACACGCGAACAGCTAGAAGCCCTCGACGCCCATGCGTATGCCGAGAGTGTCAGTGATGTGACGCGCTCAAGTTCCACATCCCGCCCCCCTTACGACGCTCGCGCGGCAGGCATAACGGTAAATTAGGATAAATGCTTCGACATCGTTCGATGGACAGTGAGCGATATGGCCACGCTTGGACGTATGAGCCCATATGGTGAGTGATTCCAATTGGTCGAGAAGCGTGGTCTACTGATGCAGTGTGATTCACCACACAGAACAAGTAGCAGGACTGTCTTTTTGGAATAAAGGCAGTCTGCCTCATCCTCTTCCTATGCCTCGACGTCAAGTGACGGCAGCTAATCGCAAGAGCGACCGGGATGTGCCGAGCGATTATATTTGATTACCTCCGCGGTCAGGCTCGCGTGCTTTCCGTTCTACCTGAAATGGCTGGCGCAGACCCGGAGACTGGTAGTGAGTACAGGTATTTAGGGCGACCGTGCGCTCCCTCATTTTATCAGGTCGACGCTCTCCGTCGTCATGGTCGTTCCCGGGACTGCTAAGTTTGCAGAAGCCACTGGAGCTTGCGTAGGCGAGTCGAGGAGCTCTGCGGAAGATGGCGGGCTGAGTCCTGCTTGGGACTCTTCCGAAAAAAGTTTCAGCACGCCCAGTGTCCTTACCGACGAGACAGCCTCCGCGTCACCGGCTCGCGAGCCGTCAGCGTGGATAACGGTAAGCGCAAATCATTATTAGCAAACCTCCACTCATTATTCCATGCAGGCGATTGCATGCTGCGCCCTCAGCTTTATCATATGGGGCTTTCCGAACTCTTCTGGAGTCTTCCTAGCAGCGTACCAGAGGAGCCCGCGCTATAGCTCGCAGACGGACGCGGAGACTTTGTTGCCCATGATTGGACCCCTCTGCACAGGCGTCCTGCATTGCTCAGGTACTATCAGCCTAGTTTCGAGTTCCAGGTCTCGTCGCCAAGTCATCTAGGGCGAAATCTGACCGCGACACCCATAGGTCTTTTCATTCACCCTTCGATCCGCCATAGGCCACGGCTGCGTCAGGCGTTTATCTGGGCCGGAGCCCTCATCTGTTCCGCCAGCCTGCTTGGCGCGAGCTTTACCTCGAATGTGGGGACCTGACTTTCGTACTGGGGCTGATTCTGATTTTTACGTTTGATGCTCAGGCTGCGTTGTTGGTTGCCTTCAAAGGAGCGATCTTTGGGCTTGGTGCTTGTACGTAGCCATTCTCGCCTTCAAGATTGACGTTTGGGTCTCACAGACTTTAGCCCTTGTGTATTATCCCGCACTGTCCTGCCTCTCCGACTGCTTCGTACAGCGCCAGAACGTTCCAATAAACGCAATCATCGTCATAGGTATGCCTTTCATCCAATCCGCTACGACATACATAACGTGCTCATCATACGTGTAGCCAGTAATGCAGGAGGAGTCCTCTTTCCCATTATTCTCCCAGCTATCATGTCGCGGTTCAGCATCATGGTCGCCGCGCGCACATATGCCATCGCACTCGCGGCGGTCCTGTTGCTCTCGGTGCCCTTCATCAAGTCACGCCCGGGAATCCGACACGCGCATCGTCGCACGGGAAAGGCGGGCAGCCCGATGAATATACAGAGCAGAAGGTTCTGGTTCTTCGTGGCCATGAACACGCTCCAAAGCCTTGGCCACTTCGTGCCTCTGGCATGGCTCCCGAGTGCGTTCTGCGCTTCCGCGACGATACGCGCCGTGCTGACACTGCTACGACCCAGGGGTCGCGATCCTGCTTGGCCTCAGCACCGCGCAGGCGTCGTTGCCACTGGCACTTGCCAACACGACGTCCGTCGTCGCTGGGTTTGCGATGGGCCGGGCGCGGGAGCGCTGCAATACCAAGGCGCATGCCGTCTTGACACCGCTGTTCACCTCCGCGGTCACGTTAGTTCTCTGGGGCGTCGCGTCCTCCTCCTATGGCGGCGTGCTCGCGTTCGGGATCGCATACGGTGCCACTGCAGGCTGCTGGGCGGGTCTGTGGAAGGGCCTTGTGGAGCCCATCGCCGGTATGCCCCCTCTCCTTGTGTAGACCCTGCATTTTGGTCTAAATGTTCCGCATTTCCAGATGGAAATCCCGAAGTTGCTGAGATGATGGTCGACCTCGCCATGTTCATCCGCGGGGTCGGGTGCATAGTGTCCACGCCCATCGTGATTTATCTCCAGCACGCGAGAGTCGCTACCGCGCAGGCTCGTGGTACGGGATTCGCAGTCGACGAAGGGCGTTTCAGTTCTGTGATTATCTACACCGGCACATGCTTTGCTGCCGCCGCCGCCCTTGCCGTACTCGACTGGGCATTGGACAGGAGGAGCACGCGAAAGTGACATTGAGCATACGAGATTATCCAGAACCTCCGACAGATTTCCTCATAAATACCATACACGAGTCACCTGTAATTCCAATTTCCTTCATCCAGATATCCATCTTTGTCATTCAGTCTCCATAGCCCATGGACCATCTCCTCCTCGGATGACGTCTTCCCAGTCTCGTCTCACTTCATCAAAGGTATACTCTGCGCTCTCAGCTAACAGCCGAAGCTCGCCAATCCCTACTCCCCGTGCATGGTCCTTGGCGATATCCTGGAGCCCGGCCAGCATCTCGTAGTGCTCCCACGCGCCATACGTGCACTCGAACTCCGCGTCGTCGTCGTCCCTCGGGATTCCGGGCTGCACAACGATGTGACGCAGCTCGTTCAGCTGCGCAGAGTGCGCCGCGGCGCGCGCGGCCTCGGGGCTCCCCTCCACGTACGCGTGCAGCTCGTCGTGCTCCAGGAAGTAGTCCGAGTGCCAGCTCGCGGCTGTGAACGGCACGCCGAGGTGCATGCGCAGGAACTGCAGGACCGTGTAGCTCTCGAGCAGGCCCGACAGGCGCAGGTACGTGAGCCGCGGCGCGCCCTCGGCGAGGAGCGCGCCGAACTCGAAGTCGGCGTAGGAGCGCGGGTCGAGCCGGTAGGCGCACTGCGAGATGTGCAGTGCGCGCAGGGAGGGGAGGGCGGCGTCTGCGGCGAAGGAGGGGTAGAAGTGCGGGACGGAGAGGTGCGTGAGGTGGGGAAAGGGGGCTGTTGCCAGTGGCTTCCCTAGTGGCGGTAGGAGAGACACGTTGTGGATCGCTAAAGCACGCAGTGTCGGAGCCGCAGAGTTGAGGATGACGGAAATTGCAAAGGAGAGGTTTTCCTTCTCCGCAACTGCTTCCCCTTCATCCTTGAGGTCTGATGCGCCGACCGTGGCTGAGAGCAAGAGGTATCGGATACGGAGAGGAGCTGTGGAATTGGCCTGCATTGTGGCAAAAGAGAGGATTGAATCTGCGTTCGAGAGGAAGACAGAATGACATTTGGCTGGGAAAGTGGCGTTCCTGATGTACCGAGAAACGAGAGAGAGGGAACAGCCCGTGTATCCGCCGTCTAGACACGCCGAGGTCGCGATCTTGACCAGAAGCTCTGGCGGGCAGGTTTCCATCGTTGGCAGGGTTTGCAGGGTTTGAGGTTTCGGCAGGAAGAAGACAGAGACCAATTTCAACGTGAGATATATAGATATCCGGTGACTCTGGACTGGCGAATGTGAGTCATCCGGGGCCGCACTAGTAGCGGACGAGGCAGCAACTTGGTTACCGGGGCAGTGTAGGTTGAATTACTGTGATTGAATGCAACATACACGTCTATTCATATGAAATCAGGCTATCATAGAGCGGACATCAACACACCTTCTGGAACTCCGATTATCTGTACCATATGGCCTGAATGAAGGTGGGAACCGAGCTTGACATGTGGAAGCGCTTGCCTTCGTGGCGTTCGGGCGGCGCCGAACTGCCGCAAAACGGGTCGAAACTGCATGTCCTTCGGCCTGTGATCTATTTGAGGTCAATACCGGTCAAATATAGCCTCGCATATATACTTGTATGTTCTCCGAAACACTGGTCTACCTGCGACACAAGCTTAGAAGACTAGCTACTTCGAAAAGAAGAGCTCTGGAAAGAGAAAATTGGGCCGAAAATACCCGTACCTCACATGGCGCATAGCAACTGGAATAAAACCAAACTCTGAGGGCAGCACTTTGGTCGAAACGAAGGTGCGACGCGCAAATTGGGTAGCGCCTGTTTATGCGTTGAAGGGGCGGATCAAAATGATGCGCCTTCTCGGCATTGGCCGATCATGAGATCTCAGATGCGCTCTGCAGGTTTCTTCGCGCCTTCCCGCTCAACATCTTCCATCCGTCGCTCAAGCTCGAAATGGCCGCCTCCAAGGGGAAAGCTCCGATGAAGCGGAAGAGGACGACAGAGGTATGCATCCGTCGTGATGTCCTTCTCCGTGCGAGCTCTGACAAAGGCTGCAGGAAGACAAAGCTGCACGACTCGCGGGCAAACTGGTGAGCATCCCGGACTTGCTGCATGCTCATTCTCCTGACGGGATGAAGATATAAAGCACCACTGCGCAAAAGAAGTGAAGAAAGCTGCAAAGAAGGCCAAAGACTTTGAGATTCGCAAGCTGGTCAAGCGTTTGAAGGGACTACGGTGCGTTTGCTAGCGGCATGGGGACTCCCAGCGTACTCAGACCGTCTGATGTAGAGCAAAGGAGACCGCTCCTCCAGAATTGAAAGAACTGGAAGAGCAGCTTGTACTTATGAAGGTGCGTTCTGACAGTACGTGTCCCTCACGTGGTACCCATCCCGTTGCAGGACATCGACCACGAAGCGATTGCGAACACGGCACTGAAGACAAAGCTGAAGAAGGACAAGAAGCTCGCACAGAATGAAGATCTCACCACTGCCATAACACAAGAGTTGACCCACCTCGTGGAGCCCGCGAAGCCCGGCTCGAACCTTGCCAAGGTGCAGGGCCGCCTACTCAGCCACAAAGTTATCGCGACCGAAGTGCACACTGTCGTGGAGGACATGCGGATAGCAGCCTTCCCAGAACTCAAGGCTCCCGTGGCGGCTGCGGCTGAAGCGTCTGACGAAGAGTCTGAAGACGAGGCACCCGCGCGACCCGCGAAGAAGGCCAAGGTTGCTCCTGCAGAGTCTGGCGACGAGTCCGAGGAGGACTCTGATGCTGAAGGCGAGGCGCATAGCCGAGTTGCGGTCTCCGACGACGAGGAAGCTGAAGATGATGGATGGGAGTCGGGAACTGTTCAGGGCGACTCAGACGGCGAGGGCGAGGAGGATAGCTCGGAGGAGGAAAGCGACTCGGAAGCAGCAGCGGCGGATAGTGAGGATAGTGACGAAGAAGATGAAGACGAAGAGGAACCCGCCGTTCGCAAGAAGCCGTCGTCCAGCAAGGTTGCTCCCCCCAAAGCTTCTTCGAGCAAGCAGGGAGAGTCCACGTTCTTGCCGTCGTTATCCGTGGGATACACTCGAGGCGACTCCGATGCATCTGACCTCAGCGACGCCGAGGTCAAACGGGCAGACGTCGCCGTCAAGAAGAATAGGAGAGGCCAGCGAGCCCGCCAGCTGTGAGTTTTCAACCTCCTTCATCTCGTCGATCGCCCTCATCCCTGTGCTGCAGCATATGGGAGCGGAAGTATGGCAAGAACGCCAATCACGTCAAGAAACAGCAAGATGCTGGCCCAGAAAAGGGCCCTCAGGCGAGGTGGGGCGCACGGGATGCTAGCGGTCCCCGCGACTCGAGGAAACCGTTCGGCAGGCCTCAAAATAGTGGGCCCCCACGCCCGCAGGGGCACTTTGCAGGCCCGCAGAGAGGGCCTCCGCCGTCGCGCGCACCAGCAGGTCCGTGTTTGGCATATGGTTGTCCTACTACGATCTGCTCACGGCATAACGCGTCGAACAGGCCCTCCAGCGCGGAAGACGGACGACAAGCCACTTCATCCTTCCTGGGAAGCGAAGCGCAAGCTGAAGGAGAAACAGAACCCTGCGTTTGCTGCCCCTCAGGGCAAGAAGATTGTCTTCGAGTAGTGTTTTCTAGTGTGCTCTGCGCCGTCTGTAGCCCCTGTGCCTACGCGTTCATTTCGCGCGTTATGATCCATCGAGCGTCTGCCGCCTGACTGACCGTGGGAACGTGCGCCATGAGCGCTATCTGCGTCACCGCGCCGTCGCGGGTGCTTCGCCCATCCGTCGTCTCTGTACCACCATTTTCCTGCTCCTTTCGCCGTCTTTCTCTGCCCAGCATGGCCGCCAACCCTCGGATGAGCGATAAGGAGCTCGCCGCTATCAACGCCGCCGCGGTCACGCGCGAATACCGCGTCCAGCCCCATCTCGGTACGTACGCAGCACGTCGGCCAATGACGCGCGACTCAACATCGTCGTAGACTACCGGACGGTCTCTGCGATTAACGGGTGAGCACAGAGGTCGCGTGTAGTGATATTTGGGACGATGTAATGACGCTGCTACAGCCCGCTTGTCGTGCTGGACAATGTCAAGGTGCGTGCTGCACCGCCCATGGCGCGGATGATGTCTTAGATCGCTTTGCAGTTCCCTTCCTACAACGAAATCGTCCAGCTCACGCTCCCGGATGGCACGAAGCGTGGTGGACAAGTGCTTGAAGTGCAAGGCAAGAAGGCCATCGTGCAGGTCTTCGAGGGCACCTCTGGTGTCGACGTGAAGGCTACGCACGTCGAGTTCACTGGGAGCAGCATGAAGCTCCCTGTAGCAGAAGACATGTTGGGACGTATCTTTAACGGCTCCGGCCAGCCCATTGATAACGGACCCAAAGTATTTGCGGAGGATTACCTGGACATCAACGGTCGGTATATGCGCTTTCGTCTCTGGCTGGTACTAACGCGTCCTGCGCAGGCTCTCCCATCAACCCGTACTCCCGTATATACCCTGAAGAAATGATCCAAACCGGTATCTCTACTATCGACGTCATGAACTCCATCGCCCGTGGGCAAAAGATCCCTATCTTCTCAGCGGCCGGTCTGCCCCACAACGAGGTGCGGACGCTGCATGGCTGGGCAGAGGGCTGTCATCTAATCTGGCTTCTAGATCGCGGCACAAATTGTGCGTCAAGCGGGCCTTGTCAAGCGGCCGACCAAGGACGTGCACGACGGACATGAAGACAACTTCTCCGTCGTGTTCGCTGCCATGGGTGTGAACATGGAGACCGCCCGGTTCTTCAAGCAGGACTTCGAAGAGAACGGCTCGCTCGACCGTGTGACGCTCTTCCTCAACTTGGCAAACGACCCGACCATCGAGCGTATCATCACGCCGCGTCTCGCACTCACGACCGCCGAATACTACGCCTACCAACTCGAGAAGCACGTTCTCGTCATTCTCACGGACATGTCATCGTACGCAGACGCCCTGCGTGAGGTGCGTGCGACTGTTCTGGCCGGAATGCGCGCTGTGTACTGACAGGATGCACGCCTGCAGGTCTCGGCCGCTCGAGAGGAGGTCCCTGGACGTCGTGGATACCCTGGTTACATGTACACGGATTTGTCGACTATCTACGAACGTGCCGGACGTGTCCAGGGCCGCAATGGGTCCATTACCCAGATCCCCATTCTCACCATGCCCAACGACGGTAACGCCTCGTGTTTGCATGCCACGACCTATCTAACCACGCAAAACAGATATCACCCACCCGATTCCTGATCTCACTGGTTACATCACCGAGGGCCAGATCTTTGTCGACCGTCAGCTGCACAACAGACAAATCTACCCCCCAATCAATGTCCTGCCATCGCTCTCCCGACTGATGAAGTCTGCCATTGGTGAGAAGTTGACGAGGAAAGACCACGGTGATGTTTCAAACCAGCTGGTATGTGATCTCAACTGCTGTTTCTTAATGAACTGATACGAACGGCTGTGCAGTACGCCAAGTACGCCATCGGACGTGATGCTGCGGCAATGAAGGCTGTTGTCGGTGAGGAGGCTCTGTCACCAGAGGACAAGCTCGCGCTGGAATTCCTGGACAAGTTCGAACGTCAGTTCGTCGGACAAGGTACGTCTTCAATGAGTTTTCCATATTTCCACCGTTAGAGTTAAGTGAAAATTGCGTGGCAGGGGCCTACGAAGCGCGAAGCATCTTCGACTCCCTCGACCTTGCCTGGAGTCTGCTGCGCATCTTCCCGCGGGAGCAGCTCAACCGTATCAACCCCAAGATCATCGAGGAGTTCTACGCACGCAAGGCCGCGAAGAAGCCCACAGAGGACGCCGCGAAGGCAGACGGCCAGCAGGAGGAGAAGCTGATCGACGCGTGAAGCGCATGAGGCCCCGTATTACAGAGACGAGTAATAGACCGGTGGACACTTCCTTAACGACCTGCAACTACTTGTACTTCTTTTCTACACGAATACCAGATAACGCCGCATGGATTCTATGTCATACATTCCGCAACGACTGCTACGCGTGCCTTCATTCTGCGGCGTGGATCGTCTTTCAAGTTGCCCTCCTGGGTAATCGACGTTTCACGCTGCCGACTGCACACTCAATGGCCCGCAGTGAACGTGACGTCAAAACAGGAATGCTGTAGTGCGGACAGGGCGTAGGCACTTCGTGAGTCCGCGAGCACCCGCCCGCATGTCGTACACGCGCTATCTCCATTCGCCGCCCAAGGGCCAAAGCCAGCGGGGCGCAGGCACCTCTGTACGGCAGGGCTCACCCAATCCGCTGAAGACATAGGTAAACGATTTTGACATGGCCTCTGCACCGCGCGCGGCGAACGAGCTTATCCCGCAAACGAGCGGGCGAAATGAAAAGCACCGGTGCCGCCAGCGAAGCCCAGGTGCACGAACATGGCAGCTGGGAGCCACCGGGCCCCATACCCGGATCGGTGCGACGGCGGTACGCATAGGGGAAGGGTGCGTTCTGGAGCGGCACAGGGCCCTGCCAGCCGCGCACATAACATCCGTGCGCGGCCGCAACGCCTCGCCCGCAGCGACGCGCCCCCTCTCCACGGCGCCCGTCCGTGGCGTTCACCCGGGCTGGTGGGCGTTGTGGCTACGGAGGGGCGATTTCTACACGAGTGGGCCACACGCCGAACTTGTCGGCGACAGACCATCCTAGGCCCCGCGTTGGTTCATCGCTCAGCCGGCAGATAGCGGCCTGCGGGCGGGCGTCCTGGGGTGTCGCGGAGCTGGGCAACGGGAGTTCAGCCTGAGCTCGCTCTCGTCCGAGCCTGCCTATACAAAACAAGCTTTCATTCGCCGTCTAGGATGTGCCTCCCGCCTCGTGACTCCTCGACAGATCTGCGTGCGCCCCGGTCAGTTGCACGTCGCGCTGGAACATGATATGGGCTTAACTTACAATCCGGGCACAGTGGCAACGATCTTGTCGCTGATATACCTGTCTCAGCCTAGCAGGCTCCTGCGCCACAGAGAATGGGCTCTGGATGAAGGTCCGCCCCCGCGGGATGTCCCATGGAATGCCGAAACATGCAGGGTTCTTGGCGCCAGGAGCCTCCGGAATACGGTGCGAGACATGCAGATGGTGGTATGGCATGCTGCGACGGTGGCGTCCGCGCAACTGTCGGGAGGCAGAGCTTCCCCTATCCGCGCGAGGAGACTGTCCGCCGTCGTGCTCGCTGGTGGGAACCCCTCGTTCTGAGGACAGTGGATGCTATTCATTTCGGCCACTCGCTTGCGGGGGCATTACCACTTGTGTAGTCAAAAGACGTTCGCGAAGGCCGGGCGTTCTGCGGGCGGTCGGTAGCATGGAGAGACTGGCGACGGGACAAAGCACCTGGCCGGGTCACTGCTGCGTCCCGGGAGAGGTGGGTACAATAGATGCGCCGTAGTCGAGCGGCAGCGAGCCTCGTGTCCGTGCATGAGCACATCTGAGCACATCTGTTACGACCTAACCCCGGGTCACGAGATTAGATATCTGGCGGACCCTGCCCTGAGAAGGCGGAATTCTATGAGCACAAGGGGGCGAGAACATCTGTCAGAGAAAGCCACCTTGGCCCGGCAGCTCAGGCATGGCGGATATCACTTCACGAGCAGCGCGCGGCTGTTCTCACGGCTACCGCTCTGCATTGTCGCTGCTGCCATGGCCATCGTGCGCGGCGGCGCAGTCGGCTGCGGCAGCGCGGTCGTGTGCGGTCGTTACGTCTGCGTGGACCGGAGAAACGAGTGGAAAAGACAAGGGAGAACGTGGCGACAATGCTGGTATAACGTGCGAGATAAGTGTACGGAGATTGTTTGGAAGGTGATCCGCCGAAGTGGGGACGGAGAGAGCGTGCTGTTGAACAGCGACGATGCGCAGTGCCTCTGACGGTTGCCGCAAGATTATCGGGGGGAGTGCCTGTGAAGGAGGGATGCTGGTAAGGGATGGCATGTTATGGGAGGACCCACGGGCGGGGGCGTGTGTGTGGCTCATGTTCGTGCATGGCCGACGGACGTACGTCGCCCGGACAAAGTCTGCAGTCGGACACGAGGATGGTGGAGAAAAGAATAAACTCGTGCGTGTATTGGATCGGAAGGGGAAAGATGGCCCCTGCAGTCTCCCAAAGGTTTGAGGGGTGATGGCAGCGTGTGTAGCTCGGACGGCCTGCCACCACGCGCTGGGCCCTCGCCGCCCTAAATATGGTCGGCCATGTCTCTTCTTCCCAACCGCCATCTCCTCCCGCCCTCCTCTCATGGACGACTGTCCTCATGAGTCTGCCCACTTCCACTCTCTGACCCGCAAGCGCAAGGCCGACGCCGCTGACCCCGCGCCCTCTGACGCTCCTGCGCCCGTCTCTGTCTCCATCTCCGTCTCCGTCCCTGCCGACTCGCTCCTCATGCGTCCAGACGCCACGCCCCGTATACCCACAGAGCCCGCCGACGTCGGCCAGGCGTCCTGGCACCTCACGCAGCGCGCCTTCCCCGCGTGGCCGGAGGCACCGCTCGGACCGTCCGCGTCCTTCGCGGTCCACACCCGCCAGGACGGCCCGTCCAAGCCCAAGCGGCCCCGCATCGAGATACCCATACCCTCATCGCCTCGCAAGTCGCGTAGCCGTCGCCTCCTGTGTTCCTCTCCGCGCAAGCAGTCTCGTCTGCTCCGTCCCAGCGTTCTGCGCGAGACTGGCGTCGTCTCGGCAGTAGAACTCGGCCACAAGCTCGCGCCTTCGCGTTCAGGTAGCCTCACACCGCTCCCGTCGCCCCTCAGGTCCACGCTCTCGCTCCCGGTCACTCCCATCGAGCCCAGCTACGCGCACGTACCGTCGCATCAGCCACCCATTAATAGAGAGACCCTGAAAGAGTTAGATCTGGAGGCCATACTACGCAATCCTCAGCTTCGTGCGTGCTCTACCTCTATCTTATCGTCTGTGCCTGATTTACCTTTCTATTGATCGTATTCAGGACACGATCTCTTGTTCGATCCTGGTCTGCAGTTTCGCCCGACGTTCAGTCGGCGGAAACGCGACCTCGCCGAGGGCTACTGGATTGCTGTCGTCCGAGAGCTCGACACGGGCTGCACCTGCACTACCGTGGACCTGCAGGGTAAGCTCATCGGCTGCCGTTGTATCTGCGCCACGGTACCCCTGCCTGCGGAGAAGCCCGTGCGAGCCTATTCGCCCTCAGGCAGCTTCGTCACCGTGAGGTCGCCATCTCGCCTCAGGCTGCTTCTTGCCGAGCTACTCGAGGTTCTGGTCTCCATTATTCGCCCTGTGGTCTTGCGGCCGACCGACGGTGGCTTGCAGTCGAACGCCCCCTCGTCGCAGGAGCAGAACGACTCCCACGTTGGCTATTTACGCGCCATCTTGGACGCAGATCTCATTGAGCAGGAGATCGAGCATGGCGTTTTTGACCCCTCTGGTGTATTCAAAGCGATCGGCGACATAATGCGATGCTACTGCGCACCCATGCGCGACCAGGCCGTTAACCAGATGGTGGCGCTTGCGGATTCGTGTTCGCCAGGAGGCAGCGGCACCAAGGTGGACGCGGTGCGCGCCATTAGGTTGTGCTTCGAGATCCTGGAGCTTATGAAGCTAGTACGTAAAACTGGACCTGCTCTCCGCGATCGTTTATTAACTCATTAATGAAACCTTGATAAACAGGACGTGGCCAATCACCAGCTGCAGACACTGCGTCCTTATCTCGTTCGCTCCGCCGCCGAGTTCGAACTCAAAATGTTCCAAGAAAATAGACAGAAGGGCCCGCTCCCGCTGGAGACCACCCGACGGTGGCTCCAAGCGGCCTTCGACGACCTCGCGGCGAGTGCTGCCGATCCCAGGTCGGCTCCCAGCCTCCCCGCTGCTTTCTCGAGGTATCCACGCCATGCGCAAATACAAGTCGCCGTCGTGAGGGCGGTCATTAACCTCGTCTTCGACCCGGCCTCGCTACCTTCGCCGCCATCTTCTCCCCTCCCTTCATCTGTCGCCTCTTCGCCGCTCATCTCCTCTCCGGCTCGTCAAGGCTACCCGGAGACACTCTACCTAGACCATATCCGTCTTACCACCCTGCGCAATGATGCGGCGGACTTTACGACGCTGTACATGTTGATGATGCTCTATCGCCAGCTCGTCCACTCCGGTTCGTCGCCGGCGGGCTCCAAGGTCAGCGTCTCGGCGGACGACCTCTCCGCGCTCAAGAAGGAGGTCTGGGAAATTGGTCCGGCTCGGCTCGGATATTGCTTTACCTGCAGGCCGGCATCGGGCCTCGTGCCTTGCGGAGGCACGTCTGAGGCTGAGCTGGCCGCGTGGCGCAAGGACATGGACGACGTCGTCCTGCAGCTCACCACGAGGGCCGGCGAAGCGCGTGCGCGGTCACGTTCACCCGCTGCTCCATCGCTGCCTGCGGCTTCGTCATCCGCGGATCAGCGACTCCCGTCTGGCGCCCCGGACGGCCACCTGCTGAAACTTGCCACGAGCTGGACGGACTCGAACCTGCGCTCCGATTCCAAGCTTGGTGCCTTGATGAAGACGCGGGTCAAGGCGGCCGTCGAGGAGCTCGCCATCTCGATCGTCCTCCCGAACCTCGCCGCGCCGCCGAAGACGGATGCCCCGTCGGCGGCGCAGGCTGCGAGTGGCCTCGAGCCGCTCATGCCGGAGATTCGCCATCTCGCCCAAAAGCTTTCGAAGCTGGTGTCCATACATCTCGCGGTGTATGGCACGCTCTATGCCCAGCCTGGCTTCGTTCGGGACCGGACTACGCCTGGTGCCTCTGATCCCTCTGCCTCGCAATAGCTCCATGATACCCTCTGTCGCTTTTGATAGCGTCTTCTGCTCTCGACTGTTCGTCTGCGTACTTACATCCACGCTCGTTTTTGACACACGGACTCTTTCTCTTGGGCTCTGACTTCTCGCCTTCACCTACCCATTAGTATTAACGATATTTTGCACGCTACGACCCGACTTACGTACCAGTACTAACACAAAACTAATTCATTCGACCGTTTGGTCTTTCGAGACGTTTCCAAGAGTGGAGTGCGAGTTACTCACGTCAGGCGTTGGGCGGGCTTTGCTAGAGCGTGGCGTTGGCGTCAAACGTATCTATCCCCTTGAGGCGTCAGGAGCCTAGGCCGACCGCGAGTGCGCTCACCCTGCGTTCTCCCACGCCATGCCAGAGCAGCTATACTTGACTGATTTCCGAAGGCTGAAGGTGCGCCTCATCTGCCGCGCGAAGGGGTCCGGGCGCCGCAACACAGGCACAAGCCTGCCATGACACGTTCGACATATTCAATTCGACGGTGAGAGCCCCGACGTTCCGCCAGCGCAACGGGCTATCCATAGACCTCGATCCACCGGGACTGCCCCAGCGAGCGTCGGTGCGCGCACAAAACACACAGCCCGCGGCTGACTAGCGACGCAAGCTATCGCCGTCGGGGCAAGCATACGCCCTTGCGGTACCCCGCCGTGGGCATGATTACGCTCCGCCCAACCACTCATTGCTGTTCCCAGGGCTTCGCCAGCCATATTGCCAAGCCGCGGCGCGCAGCTCCTTTTGGTCATGCTGGGCTTTCGATGCACCTTGTACGCTTTCCGTCATATATATCGCGAACGAGTGTCGGAAGGATGCCCCACACATCCCCCAGGCTAGCCTCTCTTCGACCGGAAGCTTTTTCTTGCATGTTTTGAGCTCTGCATAGGAGATGGTGAGTGCAGTCCAGCGTCGGCGTCGGTCCATATGGGTATAACTCACCCGACCCGCTGCAGCATCCCACCCTGCCCTTCGAGCTCGTCACAGCGGTAGTGGAGGAGGCGTACGCGCAGCACGGCGTCGGCACACCCAAGGCCTGCGCCCTCGTCAACACCTTCTGGCACGCCGCGACCCGCCCCGTGCTCTTCCGCCGCATCCGCCTCCCCTGCGCGCAGCGGCTCGGCGAGCTCACCGCGCTGCTCACGCACGACCCCGCCCTCGCGCCGCTCGTCCGCACCCTCGTCCTCCGCGACGACTGCTGCAGCCCCGGCGCCGCGCACGCGTGGGGCAGCGCCGCCGCCGCGCGCCTCCCCGCGCTCCTCCCGAACGTCGCCGCCCTCGAGTTCGCCGGCGTCCGCGAGTGGCTGCCCGCCCCGCCGCCGCACGCACACGCACACGTGCAGCGCGCGCCGCCGCGCGCGCCCGCGATCCCGCGCTTCCCGCGCGTGCGCCGCCTCGTGCTGCGCGGGTGCACCGCCGACGCGCACACGCTCGCCGCGCTCGCGGCGCACCTGCCTGCGCTCGACGCGCTCGCGCTCGCGCACGTCGCGGTGCCGCACTACGCCGCGGACGCGCCCGCGCCGGGCCCCGCGCTGCGCGCGCTCGAGCTCGACATGGGGCACGTCTTCTCGAGCGCGCTGGGCCACGTCCTGCCGTGGGTGCGCGCGACGCCGTCGGCCGACGCGCTCCGCACGCTCGCGCTCACGCTGCGCCCGAGCGACGCCGAGGCGGCGGGCGAGTTCCTGCGCGCGGTCGGCCCGCGGCTCGAGGAGCTCGAGGTGCGCTTTGAGGAGTATTTTGGGCTCCCGCTGGAGACGACGAGTGAGTCTTGGCGGCTATTTTTAGGACAGGGACTCACGAGCATGAAGATGTCAAGGGCCAGATATCCTTCAAGGGCTGCACGCGCCTGCGTAGCCTCACGTTGTTTGACCCAAACCCAACATCCGCCGCCATCGTCTCTTCAATAGAGGAGGTACGCTCCCCGCACCTGCGCACACTGGAATTGCGAATATTTTCGAGAAAGTCCGTCGGGGCGGAAGGCCCTCGGCTACCAAGCTTGGCCCCACTTGCCGAACCGCTGCGAGGCGAGAACATGAAGGGCCTCACTGAGCTGGCTGTCTTGCACCAAGGTCCCATGTCGGCGGAGGACGTCGCGAGAGCGGTGCAGACGGACTTGCCAGAGGTCTTTGGCCGAGGGATCGTTCGCATATTCGCATGGACTTGACTGGCACATTTCGCTCGCGGTGCCTGTCTGCACGGAATCCTGTATCATATCCGGACACATCTGTATCTTACATCATCTACCGTTCCTCGCCAGATATCATAGCCAATGTACAATACTCTTCGTCAGTTGCGCTTGAACATGGGGAGTTTACTCCACACAGAAAACTGGACAGCCTATTCCATGGGTCAAAGCTTCAGCATGGCGCCAGCGGCCGAGAGATAGGCCACGAACCTCGTCCCAAGTCGCTTTGAAGCTCGGCTGGGCCTGGACGTCGGCAAACCACCTGTTCAGGCGCGCGAACCGCTCGCCGCGAACCAGCGCGAGCGTCTTCGCGCCCTCGCCGGCAGGATACACCCCGAGGTCGTGCTCGAGCAGGAAGACGATGCGCGCGAGGAACGGCGCGGCGGCCATGTCCGCGATGCACCACTGCGCGCCCGCGGCGAAGCCGGCCGGCGGGAGCGCGCGCTGCACGCGCTCGAGCGCGTCGAGCAGCTTCTGCGCGGGCTCGCGCGCGAAGAAGTATGCCTTCATGCCCTCGTAGAGCGCGGCGTCCGCGTCGCGCATGAAGAGGCGCGCCTGCGCGCGCTGCACCGCGTCCGCAGGCAGCAGGCCCGCGTCTGGGAAGACGTCCGCGAGGAACTCGAGCAGGACGAGCGACTCGCGCAGCTTGACGGACGCGTCGGAGGGAGCGTCGGGGCTGACCTTCGGGCCGCCGTACGTTATGGCGGGGACCTGTGGCGCGTTTATGCGGTGAGCAGGGTGGCAAGGTAAAACACCGGGAGCCCCTACCTTGCCGATAGGGTTGACCTTTGCAGCATACCACGCAGGTTTGTCCCAGATGTTGACGGTGTACAATGTATAGTCGGCTTTGGCTTCCTCAAGGGCGAGGTGGACTCTGTGAGAGTACACCGAGTACTGTGAGGATGGTCGAGGTCAGCGAGACACGTCGACAATATCTGGAGAAGTGCTTACGGCGTGAGTGTAGAAGGTAATCTGTTCGGTCTGGACCATCTTGGGCTACTCTTTGGATCTTTGGTAGCGTGTTGAGCTGGTTGCCTGTCTGCTGTCCTCGGTCGCATCGTACTTTATAGCCTGCAGCTGGCGTCACTCGCGCCGCGCAATCAATGTATCAATGCGGAGGCATCGCTACAAGCGGTGCGATGACGACGTGTTGATGACGAGGCCTTGCTAGTGCGCAGTTGCTCGAGAGCAAGTGAGAGCCTGAGTCAAATGCCACTGCCACTGCGAACCTCGGACGGTGGCGAAGGTCCCGAACCTGCTGCCAAGCCACGGACGCAGCTGGCGACATATAGTTTGAGTCAATTTCCAGGCTGCTGGACAGGCAACATGAAAACGATGAGTAGGTTGTGAGGGGAGGAGGCAAAGACCGGGCTGGGACCGTTCGTGGCGAGCGCGGCGCATCAACTGATCTCATCAGCTGCTAGCTGGCCGCGATGTGCTTGCCGCCCACTTGCCGCGTTCACCGCCATCACCAGCGCACAGCTTGCGGCAGAACTGCCTGGGCCAGCGGGCGGAGGGCGGCTCGATGACGACAAGTTCTTTGCTGTCGTAGGCCAACGCGGCGAGCTGACCCGCGTTCAGTCATCGGCTTCTCATAGTACGCCACACGACCCCATTGCCGGCCTGCTGCTCTCGATAAGACTACCCATGTTTCGATAGTTGATCAATTTGTCCAGGAGCATCAACACACGCACCTCCTTGGCTCGTTTCCATGAAGTGTCTCGTTAGCCCTGGCGCAGTAGCATGCAAAGGGTGTGTCTCACACGCTTCTCGTGAACGCGCTCTCGTCACAAAGCATGTCAATTAACCCTAAACCAGGCCCGTCGCGATGCCTTTCTGTCGCTACATCCACTTCAAGATTGTGGTCGGCCAGTATCGCTTGTCTGCCCGCACCGCCTCTGTCTCATTGACCCTGTTTCGCCTCATGCGATAGACGGACCAGCCGTCAACCTAATTCCAACGCACTCGCTGCGGCGCGGCTCCTGCATTACCAGGATTCGACAGCCCGTCAATCGCGCTTAAAAATGGGCATATTTCCCCAGATAGCAAGATGGACCTCCTGTTCGTAGCAGTCAAAATGAGAACGAACTACGCAGATGGCACAAGGAGATCACACACCTCGTCCCACGTCGCCTTAAAGCTCGGCTGCGCCCGCACATCCTCGAACCACCTGTTCAGCCGCGCGAACCGCTCGCCGCGCACGCGCGCGAGCGTCCGCGCACCCTCGCCGGCGGGGTACGTCCCGAAGTCGTGCTCGAGCAGGAACACGACGACGGCGACGAACGGCGCGGCGGCCATGTCCGCGATAGACCACGCGTCGCCCGCGGCGAAGCGCGTGTGCGCGGGCAGCGCGGCCTGCAGCGCGGCGAGCGCGTCGAGGAGCGTCTTCGCGGGCGCGTGCGCGACGAAGTACGCGGTCGACGCGGCGTAGAGCGTGCTGTCCGCGACGCGCATGAAGAGGCGCGCCTGCGCGCTGTGCGCGGCGTCCGTGGGCAGCAATCCCGCGTGCGGAAAGAGGTCCGCGAGGAACTCGAGCATGACGAGCGACTCGCGCAGCTTGACGGACGCGTCCGAGGGCGAGGATGGGGCGACGCGCGGGCCGCCGTATGTCATCGCGGGGATCTGCGGCGGTGCATTTCAGCGGACAGGTACGAGGACAAGGAGGATGGTAGCGACCTTGCGGAGTGGGTTTACCTTCTCGACGTACCACTCTGGCTGATCGTGTGAGTTGATCGTGCAGTAGGTATAATCTGCATTTGCTTCCTCGAGGGCGAGGTGGACCCTGTGGCTGAAGGGAGAGTACTGTGTGGCAGTAGACCTCAGTGACCACGAAGACTGCGAGAATGTCGGGCGAAAGCTCACAGGGTGGCCGTAGAACGTGATCTGCTCCGTCTGGACCATCTTGGCTGCAGTGGTCAGTTATCGGAGTGCTTGCTCGTCTGTTCGCCTGGCTGCTGCGTCCGGCTGTCGCGCTGTGCCTTTATACCCTCGCGCTACCCGCGTCCTGCGTACATCAACGCGAACGCGTCGCCAGCCGAGGGCTGACGACGTGCCCATGACATGCACCTCTGCGGTTAGTCAACAAGCGGCTTGGCTAGATGAGTGTGCCCATGGGGTTAGAAGTCAGGTCTGGCAGTGCTGCGACATCCCGATCTGGGACCGGTCGTGCTGAGGGGGGATGCGGTTCGACTGATCGTATCCACGGTCGCTACGCGCGTGTTCGCGTCCCTGCCATCACATGTGGTCGTCTCAGTAATCGGAAAAGGTGAGTGGTTCTTCAGCTCGCCCGCGCGTAGACGTCATTCTCATGTTGTAGTCTCGACGCCAACGGGGTCGGTTACAGCTCAAGAAAGCATCGATTGCTGCGAGTTTGGTGGCGATTCTATGTTTTCATTACCACGATTCAGCCATTCGCAGTTTGATATAAATCAGGGACAAGCGTACCTGTTCGACATAGCTTTGAAGCGTCTCGTTGCCGTAACATAACTGTACCCCTTCAGAGCCGTTTCAGTTGTGCAGAGCGCGTGTGGTACACTGAGCATGTTGCTGTGTACTGCTGGGCAAGAAGATTAGCGAACGCTGCTATCTGTCCCGGGGCAGAGAAACACTCACAGTGTTTGTCGTCGAACATCGGGGACCGAGTTTCTTTGAGAGGCTGTGCGCGCCTGCAGAATCCCATGGGTCAAATTGTTTCTGGCTGCTCAACTCGTTAGATCGCTTGAAAGCAAATTCAGCGACCGTCAACTGGAGGATCGTTCGCGTGCTTGAGTGGACACGATAGGGCGAACTCGCTTTCGTGGCCAGCTTGTAGAAAATCATTGTATCGCCTTTGGATACATCTGGATCTTAAACTATCCGCCACCGTCTCCTCGGCCCCGCCTGCCTGGTCAGACGCCTCCTCAATCGCGCTTGAACATGGGGTTGCTGCTCCAGATAGCAATCTGGGTGGCCTGTAAACGCGGATTCAAGCGTCAGCATCCGGGAAGCAGCCATATGGGAAACTACACACCTCGTCCCAGGTAGCTTTGAAGCTCGGCTGGGCCTTGACGTCCTCGATGTACTTGTTAAGGCGCGCGTACTTCTCGCCGCGGATGACCGCAAGCGTCTTCACGCCCTCGCCGGCGGGGTACACGCCAAGGTCCTGCTCGAGCAACAGCACGATGCGCGCGAGGAACGGCGCCGCGGCCATGTCCGCGATGCACCACTTGTCGCCCACGGCAAACGGCTTGTCGGCGGGCAGCGCGGCCTGGAGCGCGTCGAGCGCGTCGAGCAGCTTCTGTGCGGGCTCGCGCATGAAGAAGTACGCCTTGAAGCCCTCGAAGAGCGCGCCCTCCGCGACACCCGTGAAGAGGCGCGCCTGCGCGCGCTGCACGGCGTCCGCGGGCAGCAGCTCCGCGCCCGGGAAGAGGTCCGCGAGGAACTCGAGCAGCACGAGCGACTCGCGCAGCTTCACCGAGGTGTCGCTCGGCGGCGCGTCCTCGGCAGGCTTCGGGCCGCCGTAGGCGAGGGCGGGGATCTGTGCGGGTATGTGTCAGGGTGGGTGGTGTGTGGGATGGGAAGGGGGGTTACCTTGCCGGTCGGGTTGACCTTCTCGGTGTACCACTTGGGCTTGTCCATCAAGTTGATGGAGCAGATGGTGTAGTCGGCCTTGGCCTCCTCGAGAGCAAGATGCACCCTGTGGCAGTAGGGAGAGTACTGAGGAGAAGAATAATGTCAGCGACTGCGAAGACTGGATAGGACCGCCCGCGGTGAACTTACCACGTGAGTGTAGAAAGTAATTTGCTCAGTCTGAACCATGTTGAGTTGTTGAATGTAAGTTTCCGAGTGCTTGCTGGGGTGCTTGCCTGGTCGCAGTCCTTGCCTGCGCCTTGCTTTTATAGCCTGGCGTCAACACGTAGCAAGGTACCGACGGTACCGTCAGCTCAATCGATGAATCAGTGAGAAGAGGGTTGCCACCGGCGTGTTGACACCGTTTTGCTGACGCGTGCCTGCGCGGTTGCTTCGCAAAGGCCGAGCAGTTGCCACCTTCGTCGCGCATCACAGGTGGCCGCACAGGTGTGCGCTACGGACAAGAGGCTGCGCGACGAGTGCTCGTCGGTACGCGCAGTTTTGGCTGGCCTTGGCGACGCGGTCGGGGTTTCGCCCGCAGGCATCGAGCGCAGGCCTCAAAAATGCGGCTGGCTAGGCAGCATGGATTGGTCAGTATGGAGAGAGCCAAGGACTGCGCTAGCGCAGCGGAAGACGGAGGTGGAAGTTTGTGGTCCAGTCGGAGCGGCGCTTCGGCGCTCGAATGCCAGCGCCGAGCTTCCCGAGCTTTGCAGGGCCGTTCGTTCGTAAACGAATGAAAGAGAAGCTTCAGGACACCCACAGACCACTCTGCGCAGCTCAAGGGCTTGCGTCGCCGTGTCAAACACTCGCCTGCGCAGTCCAAAGAGTACTGCATCCCCAGCGGGCTCCACAGTCGCGTTCCGCCGACGGGACTCCGACACTTTGAACCCTTTGATGGGCATAACATATTCAATACGATGGCTGTAGTCCTCACGACCATTTTGCTTATTTTAATCTGACCAGCCCTCCGCCGACACGCTCTCAGCGTTCGAAAAGCCGAGCTGGTCGGACCAGCGAGGCGGGGCGGGCGCATCAATTGATGCTCAGCTTTCGTTTAGCGCGGCGGCTACACGCGCCTGCTTTCCGTGCAGTCATCACCAGAGCGCGCTGCAAAGCAAACGATGATCGAAGGCCAGGTTGACGACAAGGTCTTTGCCACCTTTGACAAGCACGACGAGTTTGCGCAGGCGCAGGCCGCGTTTCTCAAACTATGCAGCTCCGATGCCACCGAAGACCAGCGCAGCGACGCTGACGCGCTGCTCAAGAAGCTCTCAATGATTGTGAGTTTGCCTCCGAGCTCACGGCCTCGCTCCCATGACTGACGGATTTGCAGCTTGATGAGTATCAGGAACAAGCGTACCTCCTCGATCCGTTTCTGGAGCGGCTTGTGGGCCCCGTCGTGGAACAGCTGAAACTTTCCGTCATGAGCGTGTCATCCTCTCGGAACGTGCAGAATCCGGAGAACATCGGGCGCATCGCTGTGCTACTCTACCACTACGTCAAATTCCGCGGCCATAAGACAATCAGTCGGTGTCGTTTGCCTGACCGCGTCGCGTCTGTCTCACACGTTTTGCCACCAGCGCGATTCTTCCCTCATGAGGTTGACGACCTCGCTATCGCCCTGACGTTCTTGTTTGACAACACAGAACTGGCGGAGGACCAGGAGCAATGGCCGCTGCGCTACATCATGCTGCTTTGGCTCTCGTTGATCTGCATGCTGCCGTTCGACCTCGCTCAGTTTGACGAGCCGGAGAACGTCGGAAAGACCGCCTCCGATCTCGAGTCCGTGGCGAAATCCTTCCTAGGGAAGGCCGGCATGGAGCGCGAAGGTGCTTCCATCCTGCTGGCCCGCCTTTACGCCAGGTGAGGTTCTCGCTCATGTCAGATTGCCGTGCATGCTCAGACATAAAATAGGCAGGACACGAATGCGCGTTTGCCAGCGTTCCTCGAGTGGGCCACGGTGGCTCTAAAAGACAGAGACTCACTCTTCCTTGTATGTCCTTTGCCCATCCCCGTCTCGCTCGCGTGCTGACTGCTGTAGTCCGTCGGCGCGCTGCAAGTCATCTGCGACTTGGCGAAGACCGGCTCCACAAGCCAGGTCCTCCCGCATGCGCCCTTGCTGCTGGAGATCGCGCGCACGGTAGAGAGCAATGAAATGCTGATGGGCAACACGCTCGTGCGCAAGTTCCGGATAAAGCTACTGTCGCGAGTGCTGCTCCGTCTCCTGCCGCCACGACGCAGAGCGGCAATGAGAGGTAAGTAGACTTCCAACGATTTCAGCCGGTGTCTGCCGCTCACAGAGAGCAGGGAAAGCCTTGATGTCCTCTACAGAGCAAGCAGATGCAGAGGAGGACGAAGAAGACGTTGACGTCCCCGATGAACTAGAGGATACGCTAGGGAGCTTGTTCGACGCTTTGCAAGACAAGGTAGGCGGTCTCCGCTGTTTCTCCCCACTACTGTGTTGACAGCTAGCTCCAAAGGACACCATCGTCCGCTACTCCTCCGCAAAAGCCATCGCTCGCATCTCCGAACGCCTCCCCGCAGACTTCGTCTCCCAGATCACCCAGCAAGTCCTCGCGCTTTTCGAGATCCACTCGCTCGGCGCCGCCGCGCTGTACGACCTGCCCGCGCTCGCCGAGGCGACGTGGCACGGCGCGTGCCTCGCGTGCGCGGAGCTCGCGCGCCGCGGCCTCGTCGCGGACGCGCACCTCCCCGCGCTCGTCGCCTGGCTCGCGCGCGCGCTCCGCTTCGATGTGCGCAAGGGCGCGCACAGCGTCGGCGCGGCCGTGCGCGACGCCGCCGCGTACGTCCTGTGGTCCCTCGCGCGCGCGCAGCGCCCCGCGGCGCTCGTGCCGTTCGCGGAGGAGCTCGCGCGCACGCTCGTCACCGTCGCCGTGTTTGACCGCGAGGTGCATATACGCAGGGCTGCGAGCGCGGCGTTCCAGGAGTTCGTAGGCCGCACGGTGCGTCTGGCCGTTCTTCTGGCTCGTCGAGCCATCCTGACCGTCTCTCCCAGAGCCTCTTCCCGCACGGCATTGACGTTCTGCGCAAGACCGACTTCTACGCCGTCGGCACGCGCCGCAACGCGTTCCTCATCGCCGCGCCCGAGGTCGCCGAGTACGCCGCCCTGCACTTCGCACGAGCCGCCCGCTGACGCCTCCGCCAGCCACGAAGTGTACCGCCCCGCGCTCGTGCGCCACCTGCTCACGGTGACGCTACGGCACTGGGACCCCGCGATGCGCCGCCTTGGCGCGTCCGCGCTCCGCGCGATCTGCGAGCGCGACTTGTGGACGCTGGGCCCGGCCTGTGCGGACGACGCGGTGCGTACGCTGCGCTCTCGCCCGCGGGGCACCCGCTGACCGCGCCCGCAGGCGCAATTTTTGGACTCGGCAGACACGGGCGACATCCACGGCGCGCTCTGGGTGCTCGCTGAGCTCGCCGCGGCGTACCGAGTGCACGCAAATACGGACAGCGACGCTGCACAGCGCGAGCTGCGGAAGGTGCGCCCGCGCCCCTCTTGGCGCATACAGCAGCAATACTCACGCCACGCCAAGGTCTTCGCTGCGCTCGCGCGCCTCGCGCCGGCCGTCGTGCACTCGTTCCGCAACGAGCTCGTCACAGCCGCCGCGTGCGCGGTCGTCGCGAACAGCGCCACCGCGGCCGACGTCGCGGACGCGGCGTCTGCGCGCCTGTGGCGCGGCCTCGTCGACTTTGCGCTCAAGAGCGCGAGCGCGCTCGTGCAGGAGGCGGTCGCGCAGGCGATGGCGCGGGTCAGCGCGCTCGTGGACTGCGCGGACTATGTGCAAAGATACGTGCGCAATTCTGTGCTGGGCTGGAGGGGTTGGGCTGACGGCGGCCGTTTCTACGTTCATCCGCGAGAGCAGGACCGGCACGCCGGCTGTGCAGCAGAACGCCTGCCGCGTGTTAGGCGTCCTGGACTACAACGCACACGACCACGGCTTGCTATCTGCCGTCGACTTCCTTCTCGCTAGCGTTGACAAGGCTGTGAGTGCTACCGATTTGCCGGTTCTTTGACGTATCTCACTCGGCGCAGACAGGGCTGAAGAACGTCGAGGCGCGCAGGAACGCGTTCACGTCGCTTCCCCAGATTGTGGAAAACGCACTACCCAGGCTAAACGAGTGTGAGTTTCCGCTGTAAGACGGAACAACCGCAGCACTCTGACACGCTAGCACACACTTAGTGCTTCCGCCCGAGACCGTCTGCGCGATGTTCGACGCGCTGCTGACCGGGCTCGAGGACTACACGGCGGACGAGCGCGGCGACGTCGGCTCGTGGGTGCGCATCGCGTGCGTCCGAGGCCTCACATCCGCCATCGAGCTGCTCGTCGGGGCTGCCCTGCGGACCCGCGACTTCGAGCGCTACCTGCCGTCGGCGAAGTTCCACGCAGCCGTCGGGGGCATCCTGAAGCAGGGCGTCGAGCGCCTCGACAACGTCCGCCAGCAGGCGGGCGAGCAGCTCCTCCGGCTGCTGGCGCTGCCGCCGCCGGCGCGGGCGGACGGCGAGAGGTGGGCGGTGGCGAGCCGGCCGCTGATGCAGGAGCTCCTGACGAGGTAGGTTGTGCGCCTGCCCGCTGCGTCCCTTGGGTGCTAAATCAGGCTTTTGCAGCGGCGAGGACGCGCTAGACTGGAACGACGGCGCGCGGCTGTTCCCCAAGGTCGTGCGGCTCCTCGCTATCCCCGAGTACCGCCACGCCATCCTCTCGGGCCTGGTGCTCAGCGTGAGCAGCAGGACGGACAGCACGGTGCGTGGCCCGGCACCCTTGGCCAACTCGTGCTGATACGGTCTGTGTACAGCAACGACCGGTGTCCCAGGCCCTCGTAGCTTATGCGCGGACGCTCCCTGTAGAGAGCGCGGAGGGGTATGATCTGCGGGAACTCGCTGCAGACCTCCTCGCGCCGGTCAGAGGCAATCTCGCGTCGAACAATGCTGTTATCCCGGTGTTGCAGACGTTCGACATTTTGCTGGAAGCTGATGCCTTCGAAGACCTGTACGAAGATGTCGAAGGGCTGAAGAGGTGCGTACTGCTGCCGTCAGATCGTGTGTCTGTGGCAGCTCACGGTAAGCTGGGCCGCAAAGTTTGCGCTATCTGCTGTCCATCAGCTCGAAGGGCGTGGCCAAGTTCAAGAACGTCCAGCGGGTTTCCGCGTCGATGCGAATGTGGGCCCTATCTCCCGCCTCGTTGCCCCGCCTGCTCACGGCGTCCCTGCAGCGTGGTCGACCTTCTCTGCGTGCCACGCCTGCGGAAAGCCTCTACCGACACGCTCGCCGTCTTCCTCGGCCATCAGTACCCCAAGGTCAGGCGCCCCTCGCGCGCACCGCAAAGCCTAATCCTGAGCCCCGCCCCTGCTCTAGGTCCGCGCCGACACCGCCGAGCACCTCTACATGGTGCTGCAGAGCAAGGACCTCGGCACAGCCACCGAAGACGCCGAGGACGTGCTCCTGCAGACCGAGTGGTGCGCCCCGCCTTCTAGCCCGCGAACCGCACGCTGACTCCGCTGTGGTGGGCCCGCAGGGCTTCGGCGGACGTGCCGGCAGCCGCGGCCGCGGCCGCACGCGTCGCGCAGCTGCTCGCGGACGCGGCGTAGATAACGGCGCGGGCGCAGGCCCCGCGGTGCGCTGTAGCACCCCTTGCGAATATCACTCGTGCGAATGCCCGCGGCGAGGGCAGGGCTGCGTTGCCTCGTGCCCTCGAAGCCTCCCCGCGGGGTGCCATTCAGTCCCCGGTCGCGCGCGCGCTGGGCCTTCCGCCGGCGTACCGCGTCCCTGAGCGTGCTCGCTGGAGCAGCCGTGTCTCCTCTCTTCGCTGAGTTTCGTGCTTGGAGTGGCTCCCGCCGCTACTAGACGGGAGCAAAGTTTGGCCCCCGGAACCTTGGGCGAGCGAGCGTAATCCCGCGTGCGCCCTGGGCTTGCTGGACCTGGCAGTCTGCACACTGTGCGTGGTCGCGTGAGCCCTCGTCGCGCCCCAAGACTTTCCTACGGTTTGACGGTTTGACAAGTACGTCCGGCGGGAGTACTGCAGCCGCGGAGACATACAGGCAGTCACACGACCAGAATACGTGAGACGCGCGTGTTTGTTCTCATCTGGCGTGCAGGGGTGTCTGCACATCAGCGATAGGGTTTGGGAGACCTCTCGTTCGCATGTCGTGCCGTTGCTTCGCGGGACGCTGGAAGATATGGCAGGCGACGTGATTGGGCATAGACGGAAGCGTGAGCATGCAAGTAAGCGACATAGATACATGAGCAGACGATAAACGATAGGGGAAAATGCAAGGAAACCGGAAAGCAGTGAGATAGCGATATCGACAGTTAAATTCAGCACACCCTCGACCCTTTGCCCCCTCTATAAGACCCGAAAGATCCACGAGTAAAGACTGCAGGTGAGTAGATAGAATGAAAATGTATGGCACATTTTGGCGAGAGGTCCGGGTGTCGGCGGCATGGGTAGAGGCGGGAAATCGGCGGGGACGTCTAGGTCTTCTTGCAGGAATGCCGCTTGCCGCCCGTGCTCTTGAGCCGGCACTCGCGCGAGCACCACATCTCGTTGCAGCGCGGGCAGCAGGGGAAGTTCGAGCCGGGCTTGGCGCACGCGGCGCAGGCGGTGCGGACGCGGAACCGGCTCGCGTCCTCGAGGGCCTCGAGGATCGGGCGCAGCGCCTTGTGCGCGAGCACGGGCGACGTCGTCGCGGAGTGCACGGGCGTCGCGGGCCCCGCGGACGACGGCGCGGTCGGGAAGTACTCCGAGTCGCAGTACGAGGACGGCGTGCGGCAGATGGACGGGATCGGCGAGAGCGGGGGCGAGCCATCGGGGGACTCGCGTTCGCTCTGCGTATCGGGCGCGAAGTCGAAGTCGAGGCGCAGCCGCTCGAGCTTGCGCCTCAGCTTCCACGACCTGGGCGTCGTGCGCAGCAACGTCTGGAGGTGGCGACGGGGACAGCTGGTTGGGGAGAAGGCACCGATGGTCTCTTCCGAGTCTGTCTCGACTGGGAGGACTGGTGTAGGCTGGGGCACGATGCCACGGGGGAGGGTGAGGAAGTGGTGGGGAGAAGAGGTAAGTTTCGATGAGCTTGGGCGTTCTGGGATAGACGCAGAGCGCTCCCTGAGGGCAGGGGCTACAGGAGAGGGACGAGGAGAGAGCGAAGAGGTAGAGCGCGAGCGCGCGTGTGACTTTCTGAGGATCTGCACGGGAAGAGGCTGAGGCAGCTCATCATTGCTCGTAGTATGAGAATGGTGCGAATGGATTACAGGCTCTCCTGAACTGCTCTGCTCCCTGCTGGCCATGTATCCGACACTGGCCTGCTGCACACTGCTACAGAGGATCTCCTGGGAGGCGTGGGGGTAGTCTGGGGGCGAGTGCGGACGGCGGGTGGCGAGCGGGGCCTCGGTGTGCACGAGGGCGACGGACATACGGCCGATGGGTGATCTGCAGGCGTCCCTGAGTCAGCCACAAAGGGATTGGAGCGAGGCAGCGACGAACCTGGAGGAGGAGAGGGTGGGTGGTGACGCAAGGCGTTACGGGATTGAAGGAGGGGAGGGAGGCGGACAAGGGCCGAGGTGCTTTATACGAAGAGGGAGCGAGAAAAGAGTGCTTTTTATCTGTCACACGACCAGCAATGGGAGACCGCCTTCGCGGGCGCTTAGCACGGCGAGCTTTGATGCGGACCCTCTGCCTCGACCACAGCCGACGCCGTACCTGGTTCCTCGAATTCACGCGAAATATGCAGAAATATTCTCCGAGAATGTTGGCCAGCGACTGCAGCTGCCCGACGCCGCCGGCAACGAGTCCAGTCTCGCTTGCGACGTGCTCAGGAGCTGCCTCCGCTCTCCTGTCGCAGCCCGTAAGACACCGGGCTTCCCGCCCTATCTCTGCGGTGTCGGGTGGACTAGTCCCCCACCGCACTCCACGAACGTTGCCAGTCCCACGCCGACGCTGGCCCAACGGCCGGTCATCCATCCCCAGTAGTCACGACGGGCCACTCCCCTTCTGATTCGGAACTCTGTCCATTCCTCCAACCGCTCTGGCAGGACCATTGATGACGTCCCACGGCGCCGTGCTCAGTACCGGTCGTGTGACGGTCCAGAACAAAGCGTGGCGAAGCGTGTCCACAGCCGGTACGTAAATGTTGTCCAGCTTCCGCTCACGTCGCAGCCCACGGCCTCGAAAGTTTTCATTTGCGCCCAGCCGCGTGCACAGAACGGCGCCTGCCTCTTCGCACGATGACGGCACCTCCAAAACCCTACTTTAAAACTCTTGTCCAGGCGCACAAGTCCCGACCATGCGCGCAGCAGCGTCGGTCAGCTGGCGGGCGGCGCATGACGGTCTGGTATGTTGCCGACTCCAAGCTCCAGCTGCAAGATCCTGCGTTCCCAGCAACGTGACGGAATCTATCTCCGTAGCGCATGGAAGCCAGTGAATCAGCTACAAGGTTAAAGTACGAAGTACAATATACATAGCAGCCGCCACGGCATGCAGGTGCGGAGATAACATGACCTAGGGTATATTCTTACACAATAAATCTATGCATCATGCTGTAAGGATGCGATAAACAAGCAGTCGTACATAGCAATGACATAAAGCGCGGCTCAGCTCTCGGCGCCCAGCGCGAGCGGCACAGCGCCGGCGGCCTCGGACGGGGGCGACGGCGTGCCCTTCCGGTGCGCGCAGACATGCCTGCTGCCCGCGGCAGCAGCCACTCTGCACTCGCGCGAGCACCACGAGTCGCCGCACGTGGGACAGCTCGGGAAGTTGTGCCCCGCCCGCTTGCACGCGACGCACTGCGCGGGCACGCGCAGGCGCGACTGGCGCTCGAGCGCCGACAGCGACGGCCCCAGCGTCGTCGGCGAGTGCAGCGGCGAACTCCCGCGCGGCGTCGCCGGGCCCTCCGACGACGACACCGTCTCGAGCGACGCGAACGACGGCACGCGGCTCAGCCGTGCCGGCGCGCCTGGGCCCGCGCCCGCAGCCCCCGGCGGCGGCGACGGCGACGGCACGCGCCGCGCGGGGACGAGTGCGGGGCACGCGGGCAGGGGCTCCCAGCAAGCGCGGTCCCCGGCGTGGGCCTCGCGCGCAGATCCGCGTGAGAGCTCGCGCACGAGCGTGACACGCATCGAGTCGCGCAGCGCCTGGTCTGCGGACAGCGCCGTGCAGAGATACGAGGCGCCGTGGTTTTGGGTGTAGAGCGCCGTGAGCGCGGAGGCCTTCGGCGGCGGGGGTGCCGGTACACGCTTCGGGGCGTGCTGGTTGTACTCGAGGGCGCTCGCGGCGCGCGAAGGCGGCGATGGCCGCCTGGGAGCTGCGATAGTGCCCGGGGGAGAGTGCGGACGGGCGAAGGGAAGAGTGGGTAAGGACTGGCGGCGAACACCTCGCTCGCGCACAGATCGCCCGCGACCTGTCTAGAAGATGGCGTAGGTTAGAGTTGGGCAAACAAGAGTAAGATTTCTCGACAAACTTACCGGCGTCTGGGGTGCGACTGTGGCTTCGTGTGGCGTGGTGGAACCCGTCGGGTCTGACATGGAACGAACACGAGTCGACTCCTTGACCGCTTTGCGTTTGAGAAGAGTCTACTCAGTGTCTGGTTCGATGATTGAGTGGATGAGAGAGCTACCTGGCCGGGGCACACAGCACGTGTGGATCTCCTCCGCGTTGACACCAATCTCGCGCATGAAATCTTCAAAGTGACTCCGATGGCTTGTTTCTCCGTGCCAAGTATGGCGCACCCTCTGGCGCAGCAAAGAATAGGTCAGTTACGTGAGTGATTGACGGGGCGTGGGGTACCTACCACCAGGCCGGGGCGGCGGCGAGGGTGCGCATGGGGCTCGGGGTGTCGGTGCACTGAGGATCCGGCCATTGCATCGGGGAGTAGTAGGCTAGTAGCTGTCGAGGAGAAGTGACCCAGAGTCTGCTTGCATGGTATTTGTAGCGACGTCAGGTACGGGGGCAATCACGCGAGCCCCTCCGGTTTGGCCCCAGGGCCGCTTCGAGAGGAGTCGCAAGACGCCCTGGCGAAGGCTACAGAAAGTCGGTGCCATTCGGGCTAATCGCGGGAGGGCACTGACTGGGCGAGAAGCGATATGTTAGCAGCGCGTCTGCGAGTAAGGTTAGGAAGATGTCATTCACCTCCACAGTCCGGTGCAGCTGAGGCTGGGGCAACGAGGCCCTGGAGGATGATCCCTGCGCATATGAACGAATGTGCTTCAATATAAGACCCAGCGCAGAGAGACCCTCTGTTCTAGAGTCGGTTCTTGCTGAATGTCCGCTGGCAAGCCTGGTCGCGCGACCAAGCCCGTGGCTGATCGTCCCTGCCGGCGCATGCCGACCGCAGGCTTTCTCCTCCCCCCCATCTCTGTCTCCGCGCGAAACACTCGCAACGGCCTGGGAGTCTCTGCGGGCCGCAGCGTAAGCATGTCGTAAGTGCCGTCCTTCGCGAGCGATGCCGTCTGATTTTCCGCGCTGCGGTCGCACCCAGGCCAGCCGCGATATGGGGTATGCTCGGCGGGTTACGACGCATCCATACCCACCGTGTATCACGGCAACGTGGCGCGATACGCGTCGCTATCTTATCCGGCCCGTCCGAGAGCGGGTCCGGGCGCACCAAAACTGCCCAAGACGCCGCCTGCCCTCCGCGCGATGGCGCAAGCGCAGGCACTGCACACGAGCAGCCCAGAGCGTGAGATTTGCCTCGCACCCTCCACGCCGCCTGCAGGCTTAGCCTTGCCAGTGCGCACACGCCTTCTGCGGTGCACGCCATGGGCGATCTGACCCGCGCGCCGCCCAGTACGGATTCGGCGGCGGCGAGCGGCGCAGCGCCCCCCAACACGCGTCCGCACGCTCGCATACGGCGGATGCGCGGTGCGGCCCCCCAATGCGGCGCGCGGACGATCGTCCCGTGCCCGGCAGCTCCCTCGCTCCCTCGCGGATCGTCGCTCGCACGGATACGGCACCCGCTTCTGCAGCTGCACGGGTCTCCTGGCCCGGGCGAGCGCACCCTCCGTCTTGCGCTCGCGATACGTCTCTCGCTGTTCCTATCGATGCCGCCGAGCTGCTCGCTGCTTCTAGCCGCCGCGACGCCTCTTGCGCGGCAGGTGACGCGAGAACGGCGACCTTGGCGACGTGCGCCGGCTCGCGGAATCGCCGTCGAGCGCGACTTTTAGCCTACATTCCGCGATACAGACAGCTTTACGTCCATCGAAGAACGTGTTCTGCCCGCAGCGCCCGGTGACAGAAGGCCTGCCCGGACCATTCTATGCCCAGCATGCCAACAGGATCCCGCAGCTTCTCGGTGGCTTCATGGATCAACTACCTCACCCCTCCTGGACCCTTGGTACCTAGCAGCGTATGACAGGGGCCTCTGTCAGCATGCTCTGGAGCCATTCCTTTCGTGGTGAGCTCGTCCAAGCTAGTGTGTGCGTTCATCCTCATCTAGGCCCAACAGGTGACGGGTGGAGCCTCGTATAGACATCGTCTTCTCGCCCATCGAGATTTTACTTGTGCTTCTCCAGCTGTCCCCCTGTGCTCCACAATGACCCCTCCACCCTGGTCTTCACGTTTGCAACACTGCAGCAGCAAGCTCCGAGTCCGCGCAGGGCGTGCCGAAACAAGCTGAGACGGCCCAGCCGCTTCTCGCGATGGCTACGATGACGCCGTTCTGGTGCGTCATGGCCGTATTCTTGGTTTAATCTCTGCGCGCCCTTCTCGTTTTCATTTCGAGCGAAGGCCCGTCAGGCTTAATTTCTGCACAAGCGAGCCGCTGCGTTACTCAGACTGGTCGTGTGAGCAGCTCGCCCGGCCGCCAGCAGCCCTAGGATCCCTCGGGCTGCGCCCTTCTATGCGCGTCCCGCGCGGTGCACGGCGTGCGCATGTCGCCCAGGCCCAACGCGCCGCATCCACCAGGCCTGCTGCCGCAGGAGCAGCTGGAAAAACGCCGCGCGCGGCCAGGCAGCCGGAGAAACAGAGCATCCTTTCGCCCCAGCGCGAGGGGCCGTGCTGCCAAGCCCTGTGGGTGTTTTCGAATGCTCGAGCTCGCGCGGGCTGTCTCCGACTCGCCCCAGGCTGGCTCTGCCGGACGGTTTCAGTCGCTCTGCTGCCTCGGCCAGCGGCCCGGGGCGCACGATCGACAGGCGCCCGAAAACAGGCGCCCGCTTGGGTGCCGCCGCCCACAGGCGCATCGACCTTGGCTCGTACCGCCACTGCACATCGCACCTGCGGCGTCCTGTGCTGTGTATTTCTGCCGTGTCGGGGAAATGCGGTCGGAGAGATGGCAGTCTGTGTCAGCGCTATTCCTGCGTGAGCGTAATATCCGCCATCTCTCGTCATTTCACGCACCCCGGTCTGGATCCCGTTTAGAGCGCAGAGGACACAAACCCATCGTCCACGATTTACAGCCATCTACCCTGCCTCGTCAACTTCAGGCGTCGGCTGATGCCTGGGCGCGGCGCGATGTGGGCTCATAGCTCTTCTCCGACCGAACCGGGCGGTGAAACAGCCTAGCGCGGTGGTGTTTTATGGGAGCGTTACACCGCCCAGACGTGATCCAGCCGCGCTTCGCGCCATGCATATAGTTGGTGTGCTCTACTAGTCGCCGTCGCAACGCACTTGGACTTCATCCCCACTTCTTCTGAGCATACAGGACAGCACGCGGTAAGCAGCGACGACTACGCGGTCGGCCCACGTCATCTGACCGCGTTTTACGTCTCCAGCGCGGTCTCCACCATGGCACAAACATGCAACGACGATGTTCTCTTCGACATCATGCGCCGCCTCCCCGCTGCTGACCTGGTGTCTTCCGCGCTTGTGTGCCGGCGATGGTGCCCAACCGCGCAATCACGCCTCTATCGCCGCATATGCCTGGACACGAACGCGCCCTCGTTCCATCACCTGTCCAACATGCTTTCATCAGACCCGTGGCTCCGCAGCCTGGTGCGGGATGTGGTCATCTTCCATCGTGCAGGCAGCAAGGACCACAGGGCGCTCTTCCACTGGCTCGAGCTGCTGCCCGCGGGGAGCCTGCGCTCGCTGCGCATCGAGCAGATGTTCATACCCAAGCCCGAAGACCTCTCGCTCCTGCGCACCCCCGCCGTACGCGCAGTGCAAAGCCTCAGCGTCTGGCCCGCCGCGAACTTCCTGAGCACAGAGCGGCTCGAGGAGGTGCTCCAGCTCGGCGCGCTCGAGAGCCTCTCGATCCGCATCCTCCCCTACCTGCTCGCGCGCCCGCTCACAATCCGCGCGCCCCTGCGCCTCCGCGCACTCAGCATCGACGCCCCCGCGCACTGCCCCACCGTCTCCGCGCTGCTCGCCGCGCTCGACCCCGCGCGCTGCACGCGGCTCGCGCTCGTCACGAACACGCTCGCGTGCGCGCCCGCCGCCGCGCTCGCGCACGACCTGCGGCACCTCCTCCCGCGCCTGCGCCACCTCGCGCTGCACCCGCGCCAGGCGCGCGCGGACGCGCCGCTGCTCGACGCGCTCGTGCCCGCGATGCCCGCGCTGCGCACGCTCGCGTGCGGCGGCGGCACGTGCTCCGCGGACGTCCTCGCGCGCCTCCCGCCGGCGTTCGAGACGCTCACGCTCGTCGCGAGTACGCGCGAGCCGTTCCCCGATGCCGCGTTTGCGAAGGCTCTCAGGGCGGCGCCTGTGCCGCAGAGTATGCGGACGCTCGCGGTCGTTGACGTTAGCGGGCGGTGGGCGTCGATGTGTTGCTCAGACAAAGACGAGTTGGAGAGCGCGTGTGCATCGAGGGGTATTGCCTTTGAAGTGGTAGAAAAGGGAAGCTGTGAGCCGCTATTCTTCGAATCGTTTGGACGGTAGTAGTAGGGACTCTGGCCGAATGTTTTATCGGGTATGTTGACTGAATCCAGCCAGTATTGTATTACTATAACGTATTGTAGAAGCATAGCTTTTCAAGATTTGTCCCGGCGAGCTCGGTTGTGACCTTGCATGCCGAGCAATGGCCGCAGCTAGCTGACCTCGGAGGCCGAGCTCGGAGGCCGAACATGCTCGCTTGACGAGCTGACACCTTTGTGGCGTCCACGTGGAGCGATGCCGCGCTCCGAGTCGCGAGCATGTTTTCGGCTATCAACCCTCCGGTCATTGGCCGGAACAGACCTACATGCACGGAGAGTGACGAGTGGAAAAAGACAAAGACCATCGTCCTCACTATGTAGGGATCGCCACTCAAGTGCTCATAGTCGACTTCATTCGAACACGTACTCGCCAAAATTCGATAGAAAGGAGCTGAGCTTGTTGAGTCGCGGAGACTGTGCTTACCTCACAAAGCGTCCAGCAAAGACAGCAGCGCTGTGGACGATGACGTTGCGAAAGTGATTTGGCTGGTGAAAAATACAATATCTATTTGGCCGCAGAAGACACATTCAATTCAGGTTCCAGAGCTGAGAATCTTCAAGCCTGCTGCTTGGGCTCAGGCTTAATAGGGACAGCCTTCGGCCAGCGCTGGAAGTGGCCCGCGGAACGGTGCAGGAAGTTGTAGTCCGAGCCGTCGCCCTGTACGCGCAGGTCAGCCCGGCCGCGCACGCCACAAACCGCCGGCGCCACTCACGAAGTCGTCGTACGGGTGCCCCTTGTGGAGCGGCACGGCGCCGTCGAGGCGGCGCATCTGCTCGTCCGAGAGCGCGAGCTCGAGCGCCTCGAGGTTCGCGTGCAGCTGCTCGACCTTGCGCCCGCCGACGAGCGGGAAGACGTGCGGCGCCTTCTGCATGATCCACGCGATCGCGACGCTCGTGATGCTGCGCGCGCCGAGCTCGCCCGCGACCGCCTCGAGCTCCGCGCACACCTTGCGCTCCTCGGGCGTGCGCAGCCAGTCGCCGAAGATCGCGCGCCCCTTCTCGCCGCTCTCGATGCGCCGCTGCTCCTCCGCGTCCGTGCGGATCTTGCCGCCGCCGAGCACGTTCCACGGCGCGATCGCCATGCCTGCGGGCGCGTCAGCGGAGCGCGCAGAGGCGAGAGGAGGGCGGCACACCTTGCGAGACGCACATCGGGAGGATGTCGCGCTCAAAGTCGCGGTCGATGATGCTCCACTTGCCCTGGTAGATCGCGAACGGCGTCTTGCCCATGAGGCGCGCGTACGTGTTCGCCTGCGCGACGACCCACGCGGGCGTGTCGGACACGCCGAGGTAGAGCACCTTGCCCTGCAGCACGAGCGTGTGCAGCGCGTCCATGACCTCCTCGACGCTCGCGGTGTAGTCCCACCAGTGCAGGTACAGGATGTCGATGTAGTCCGTGCGCAGCTTGCGGAGCGAGTCGCGCACCGAGTTGTGCAGCGACTTCGCGCTGTTGCCGACGTATGCGCTGTGCTGGCCGGGCTTGCCGCGCCGGTAGTCCGTCGTATACTTTGTCGCGAGCACGATCTCGCTGCGGATCCCGCGCTGCTCCATCCACTCGCCGATGAACTCCTCCGAGGATTCGTCCTGGCTGCGCGTGCGTCAGCGTTCGCCGTGTGCGCGCGCAGGGTCGCGACTCACTAGTTGTTCGCGGTGTCGATGAAGTTGCCGCCGGCGTCGTAGAACGCGTCGAGCAGCTTGAAGCTGCTCGCCTTATCCATGCTGCCCATGCCGAACTGCTGCCACTTGTCGCCAATGCTCATCGCACCGAGCTGGATGGGCGAGACGTGGATGGCCGCGCGGGCAGCGAGGGGCCTGTGGATGCCGAGCTTGGTCGCTGGCAGAGGAGGAGGGGCGAAGGCGGCCATTGTGAGAGGTGCTTAGGTGGTCTGTTGAGAGTGAAGAGAGTTAGGAGGGAAAGAGTTGCTGCTGGCCATGTCGACGAGCCCCAGGGGCTATATATCCGTGGAGAGCATCCCCCTTGTGATAAGAACGCGAAGTCGCCCGTGGGATTGACAGGCCTTGAACGAAAACCGATAGAGTGCTGAGTAACAAAGTCGTCCGGGGAAGGAGAGCATCGTCTGTCGGCAGGGGGCCTACGCGTCCTCGCCGGCACGCGCGGTGGGTGCGTCGAGGGCGCGTAGGCTGGGGTCGACGGCTGTCGGCGGGAATCAGGGCGGCAGGCTCGCAGGAATGACGCGGCCGAACGTTCGACGAGGTCCTCGCGTCGTTTGCCAGTGGGACACGACCAGGCACGGCATGCAGAGGTCGTCAGCAGCGTCGACCACCGGCGACCGGACGAAGGACGCCATGACGCGACCGAGGTTGCATCCCCGGGGCCCGAGGCAGAGAGTCTCCCCGAGCCAGACGCCAAAGCCGAGGAGGCAGCCCGGGCCGCTCGGGCCAGCCGTATCTGCGCTCAGTTCGCCCGCTGCGCTCTGCACCGCACCTGTCTAACCTCACGGCGAGGAGGTAGAACATAATACATATCGCTACGTACGCAGACGCGTGTGAGTAACCTGTACACGTATGCCTCTCGGCAAAGGGAACATTGATAGGACTTCTCATCTGACCACAGATGGACAACTGCCAGTGGATTCCACCCAGTCCACTGCCTGCCCCCGCTCTGGAGACTGTCGACGGGGTCAAACCCACACAGAGTAGTCTTGACAGCCACGCTTGCACCTTCAATCCTAACAGAGATGGCTTAGCCCTGATAAATGCTCGTCTTCCTCCAGAGCTGCTGCTCAAGATCTTCGAGACTCTTGTCAACTTTCACGACCTTAGGCGGCCGCTTGCGAACAAATCAGAGCTCGCACACCACTACAAATGGGTCGTGATCACACATGTATGCCGCTCGTGGCGCAGCCTTACTTTGGGTTGTCCTCTGCTGTGGACCCGCGTCGCGTTGGCCTGCTCGCCGGCTGCAGACGCTTTCCTCGAGCGATCCGGGCAGCACAGCGCGCTGACGCCCTGGGACGACAGAGGAGTATCTGCCGAAAACCTTTTGAAGTATGCTCATCGCTTATTTGCTGCAGGGGAGGTGCGCATGGACGACCACGACGCGCGCGTCATCGGTTCTGCGTGCTCCGGCAAGAGCCTTGAACTGCCTGTCCTGGAATATCTGCAGCTCAGCAGCGCGCTGGAGCGCAACCGCTTTCCAGCGCTCTCCACTGCACACATGCCTCGCCTGAAGAGGCTTTCCCTCGAGTGCCCGCGGTCCTCCGACCGACCCTTGTCCATCTCGAACTGTACGGCAGCATGGCAGCGCCTACGTCCTGCCACTCCGTAGCGCAAATCCTGGACGTACTGCGCACGCTCCCTCTTTTGGAAGATCTCGACCTCTGCAACACCGTTCTCGTAGCCCCGAGCGACACGTACATCACCTCAGAAGTAGTCCATCTCCTGCGGCTGCGCCGCATCGTGCTGTGGCAGACACGGGGGCACATGCCCTCGACGCGCGCCGCGCGCCTGCTAGCCCACCTCGCCTACCCAGCGGCCGCAGAGACCGACATCCGGCTCCTGTCCCCCGCAGTCAACTTCGCCGCCCTCGCCGCCCTCGTCTCGCTCCTCTCCGCGCGCACGCAATCCCTCTGCCCCGCCTCTGCCCCGCCTCCGCCCCGCCCCCCTCGTACACCCGCCTGTCGTGCACACCGAGCAAGGCCATCGGCGTCGGGAGCCAGCTCCAGGCCACGCTCACGTGCGACACGGGCGGCGGCGACGCCGCCCTCGGCCCGCTCTCCATCAAGATCCTCCTCGACCAGCACGGCTTCGGCGAACCCGCACGAGGCCCCGCCGCGGACGAGGTCCTCTGCCACCTCGCCGCGCCCCCGCTCGCCGCGCGCGTCGCACACCTCACGCTCGACACCACAGGGGCGCCCGCGACCTGCCCGCTTGCCATGCACGCGGACACGTGGACGCAGCTGCACGCCGCGCGCCTGAGCCTCGCGGCGCTCACACTCGTCGAGGGCGCGGCGCGCGCGCAGACAGAGGCATTCGTCGGCGCTGCGCAAGCAGCGCTGGACGCCGGCCGCGCGTTATTCCCGGCGCTGTGCACCCTCGCTGTGCGAGGCCTCGCGGAGGGGCTCGGGGGGACGCGTCGTGTGCCGTCGGACGGAGGTGGGCGTGCGTCCGTAGGCAGTCGCTTGCCAGTGGCAGACGAGCAGGAAGAGGAGGCGGACGATGATCTACCTCGGTGCGCGCTCACAAGTGCGCTGGTATTCCCTTATATGCCTCTGACATCGTGGTATGCTCCGTAGACGTGCAGCACGTCGCACTGGGTATTCCGAAGGCTGGGAAATTCTGGACGCCGATCCTCGACGAGAGCATCCCGCTACACCTCCACGTGCCGTTCTTCGCGAATTGGATCACGTCATATTTCACGCAAGGGAACTTCAGCAGATTTGGAACGAGTACATTAGGTGCGTTGTGTCTAATAGACGAGGGAGAGACAAAGTTTAAGGCATGTGTTGGTTTCACCCTCAGGCTGCGAAGCCCAAGAGCTACTCGTCCCGAAGACCGCGAAGAGGTCCATGCCAGGACCACTCCAGGGGAGCCGACCTCCTTCGGGGACGCACCTTGGTCTTTCTTGAAGCCTGTGACACATCAGTAGAACGGATGAGAAGAGAAAAGTCCGTCGGAGAGGGGCCACCACCCGACGTTGCACGCTCCGGCCCAATGAGCTCACGAAGCGAGGCCGGGGAGATCGACGGACGCAAACGCCGCTCCCCAGGCCGAATAGCCGTCATCCCTCTGTCTGCCCGTACAGTCGTGCCGGCGCAGGGTACGTGCCAAGTACCCGTTGCCAAACACCGATGTCGCGCTCACAGACGGCTGGCTCTGGCCTCGGGCCAGCCGTAGGCGACCTGGCCTGAGTGCGCGCCACTGCACCGCCAGTGGGTCCGACGCGAGGCGGGGTCGGCCGCCCGCGTCGGTCCCCCGATGGGCGGAAGCACCGTGCCATCGTTGCACGCCCTGAACGGACGAGCCCCCGACCGAGGCCCGAGAGGCCATGAACTCCCTCAGACCCAGGTCGGCGGCGGCGGGCAGGGCGCACGAGGGCGCCCGCCGGGACCCGCCAAAATGCCCCCGAAACGCGAATCCAGCAGGGCATCGACCAATGCTGGCTGCCCCGCTGTTTTGCAGACCCGAGGCGTAGGCGTGCGCAGCCCAGAGGCCGCCGGGCTTGTTACCGCACTGGCGACTGGCCGTGGTCGACCAGACCGCCGCGGCCCCCGACAAGCGTGGAATCGGCCACGCTCTCGGCGAGAAGCAGGGGAGTTCCGGCTCGCGACGTCCCTCGTCCGCAGTGACCCCCCACAACTCTGGAACAGCAGGTGCTCCCTGCAGAACGCGTTCAGTGGCGAGCACTGCAGTGGGCGGGCAGGGGCGTGCTAGCTCACCATGTTCGGCGACGTCGAGGCCATAGCGTTTGTTGAGGAGGCTTGAGGAGGCTTGAGGAGCGGGGCGAGTCTGGGGCCAGGACCGCGAAGGAGCCGGGCATTTATACACTTCCCTGGGGCCGAATCGGGGCGTCACGCGTTTTGCTGTTTAACGACAACCAACGGGTTCACGTGCACGATGTTTGTCGTTGTTGTTGTCTGTCTCCTCCGCTCGCGGACTCACCGCGGATAGGTCCAGATGGCCAGCTCTTTGGCCTGCTACGTTCGGGCGAGACGTTCGGCGTCGATGCGTCCAATACACAGCCACGCCAGATGCTAGCTGGGGAAACCATGCGAGGTCTGAGAATTAGAAAGCCCACGACAGCTGAAGCCAGAATGGGAAAGAAGACTCCGTCTGCCGGGAGATGCCGTCTGTTCCAGGCGAGGAGGTGGGACGTCTTGCAAGTCTTTCCCCCTCTCTCCAACGACTCTCGACACCACCCACGCCTGCGCCCCCCCTCCTCCCGCCCCAGTATGCCTCGCGCCGCCACCCAGTCTTCCCCGCCGTCTACCCCTCCAAAGAGCGGTTCCAAACAGCCCTCCACGCGCATGCCATGGTCCCAGAAGAACCGCATTCTGAGCAACCCAAGCTCACCCGCCCCGCCATCTCCGCAACATGCACAGGAGAAGACGCACTCTACTCCGCTGTTCCTACCGGACTCTCCCTCTGCCTCTACTAGTGCTAAGCCGCGCAAGGAGAAGGTCAAATACCGCGCGGGCTTCCACCCGAAGTTCGTCCCCGGCGCCGACATTGTCTTACGCTCTCGCAGTGGTAACAGCTCTGGTCTACACTTTGCGACGACCAAGATGGACCTGAAGCTCTTCTGCGAGGCGATCTTGCCAGTCTCGGACGAGAACGCTGCTCCGCTTGCCGCCACTACTACTGTCAGCGGTCTCCCTATAACGCTTGTCGATCTAAGTCCGGACGGATTGGAGGGCTTCCTCTGCTATGTATTCGGCAAGCCTACGGAGAAGTACCTAGCGAACATCCTCAACCTCTTTGCCCTCATCAAACTGGTCATTCGTCTTGGCACTTGGCGACTCCCCGCCGACCCTCTCGCCCCCGCCTTCGAGGAGCATAAGGTGAAGTCCGAGCGCGACATGGCTCAGTGCTGCATATTTGTCGCACGGGAACGCTGGCAACTCGGCGCCGACACCGCCTTCTACGTGGTATCAGGGCTCGACCAAGTGACGTTCAACAAGCGCGCCAAGAACTGCTACCCCCTCGCACACGGAGGTATCTTCCGCAACGCTCGCCGCACGCTTTTCTACGGGATCAAGGAGGACATTTTCAACTTCGAGGGCGATTCGGTGACCATCCCTGCTCTTCTCGGGTACGACTTCATATGGTTGAAACCGTGGACGAAGGATGGACAGGGGAACTTGAAGACGATCTACCTTGGCCCTAGCCATGTGCCCTACCTTGTCCCGGAATGGTTCCTCGCGTTCTGTCGGGCGTTCGTGGCGATGGTACTGGATCGGCCGTGCTGGGACGCTGCGATATCCGCGAAAGGCATGGCATTCGCCCACCCATTCGTGACACAAGCTTCCAAGGAGTATTCCGAAGATGACATGGAAATCGTTTGCAAGGATCTTGAGACGTTTGTGCATGTCATCGCGAGTGCAGTGGAGAAGAAGGTGAAGAGCGTGAGTCCTGAGGCTCTTGTCGGTCATTGTTCACTGCTGACACTACCTCTGCGCATACAGACCAAGGTTGAGTTCCCAAAACTCCCAAACTAAGGCTCCACGGCATCATCGGGTCCCACTAGAGTACTATCAGTGAGCCATCCTCCGGGTCGCGTCAATGTCCGTTGCATCTGACTTGTGCCGTATAGCAACGTCGTGAGCAGAAGCCCGCTTATATGCCGTGCTCGCCGCAGGTCGGCAACATCCACGTCGCTCATTCCCGTCATTCCTACACCAACATCATGATACCTCTCTTCTCGTGACTCGACCGGCCAACTCCACACTCCAGACTGTCCCGTATCACGCCTCGCCACTGTGCATGTCTATCCTATAGTTTTGTTCGAGTTTGTATCAATAGCACGGACTGGGCCTCGAGTATCTTCTATCCACTGGAATTATCCTATATTTATTCTTCGTATAGACTAGGTGTTCGAGTACCGCGTCCGTACATGCTCCGTCGCGAGGCGCAGCCGAGCAGTGCCAGGTATATGTCATCCAGTCGTAGTCTGCGGTAGCAAGCCGTAGGCTGCCTTCATACGAAACACCGTCGCCGTGCGACCGGTTTCTATGCGCAGGGGTGAGTATATGCACGGTACACAGAGACGCCAGATATACAGAGACATCCCGGCGTTGCTGCGTCCGCACGCCGTTCGTCGACCCGGCGCGTCGTCGCGTCAGAGGAACGCCCGGGAGCCTCGGGTTACACATGCCAGCTTGGACCCGCTGCTCGCGCCGCGCGCGCGGACCTTGCGGCGCTCACGCTCGTGGAGGGCGCCGCGCGCGCGCAGGCGGAGGCGTTCGCCGGCGCGGTGCAGGCCACGCTCGACGCCGGCCGCGCGTTCTTCCCGGAGCTGCGCACCCTCGCTGCGCGGGGCCCCGCGGATGGGCTCGCGAGACCGTGCGCTGTCGAGGGGCTCGTGCGCGTGCTGCAGCGGCGGAGGGCGCGCGGCGGGGGGCTGATGCGTCTCGAGCTCGGGGAGGAGTTCGAGGGGGAGGTCGACAGCATCTGCCATCGAGTTATGCGAGGACGCTGGTAGACTAGTGTCAGCCTTAGCGATTTACCGTGCAGAACCGTGCACAACAATTGTTCCGGACGGCGATCCCATCTACGTAGTCAAATGCTAGGCGTGCCTCCTCCGAGTCGGCGGCGTCCCGCCGTGCCCACCGTGCCCGCCCATCACTGCGTCGCACGCCCTCCAGCAGCGCGCGTGCCTATCAGAACACACACGATGCAGTGCAGATCGTGGGCACGTCGGCCGCGCGTGCGACCGCCGCGCGCGCAGCCTATGGCTCGCCGTTTCAGAGCTCCCAAACGTGCAGAACCGAGGGTTCATGCAGAGGAGATGCGCGCGGCGGGCGCTGCGCGTGGACGCGATAGCGGTGGCCGCCGCGTGCTGCGCAGATCCGTCGGCATGCCGCGCGCGAAGCCAAGCCCAGGCCTGCGCATATCGTTTCGGCGGTCCTGGAGCGCGGTTTCTGGCGTGTGCCGCGAGACGCGACGTTGTGTGCCGCCGGACGGAGACAAGCGTGCGTCCACAGGCAGTTGCTGGCCAGTGGCAGACGAGCAGGGAGAGGAGGCGGAAGATCCTGGCGAGGCTTCTGCACGCACCCCAGGGGATGGTGCAGGGTACGGCATTGCCGTATGTGGTGTCACGTCCCGGTACGTACATCCCTCGGCCCAGCCGTGCGCCAGTACAGATAACGATGTCGAAAGCGGGCTAGATGGGCGAGATGCTATGTCAGTGAGCGAAATGGACTTCAACCTAGGCGCACCTCGCTCTCAGCATGGGCTTTGTCAGAAACTCAAGAGGCACATGTGACTCTGGATACCAATGGCTCCATGGATAGAACAAGGCTTGAGTCAGAAATTCGGCGGGCTCGGGCTCTGTACGCTGCTGGATCAGACGGACTCGATGAGACGTGGGAGGCCGCCTGAGGTCGGCAGGCCGTGGCGGTGATGGTCGTTGTGCTGCTGATGGCGGGCGCGCATTGTTATGTCTGCGCACGCCCAGCGCTGCAGAGATAATCAAAGCGACGAGAGTGTCGGGCAAGGCCTTCGCCGAGGCCACGGTACCTTGAGGGTTAATTGAGGGTATAAATACTGGTGCGTCAGCACAACTCAGCCTTCACTCACCTCGAGCACTCCAAACAGCAGAAGCCACCATGAAGTTCATCGTCTCTCTGTCCATGCTCCTCCTCGCCGCTGGCGTCCTCGCCACGCCGTTCGACGGCAACGGTGCGTCGCCATCGTCCACCTTCTCTGTCCACATCGCTGACACCGCGCTGCAGAGATCGCTAAGCGCGACTGCAACTCGGAGTGCGGTACCACGTTCGCTGCCTGCGAGGCTAACAACGGGCCGGTACGTACCCCAACCTAGCTCTGCGCGAAGCATGCTCAGCACGGCGTGTGTGCCGTAGAACTGCTCGCAGAACGAGCAGGCGTGCGTCGCGGCCTGCGCGCACAAGAGCTGCCCGAGGGACCTGGAGGGGCGCGCGACTTGTTAGGAGGGCTGCATGGTTTGAGCTGGTTCTGCGTTAGCAATTTACGAGGAAATTGTGTAGGGAGTACCAAGAGATGTTGAATTATGCAGTGACGGATCTGTGCCAGCGTGTCACGCTCTGCGTTCGCCCGCGAGATGCCGGTGCCACAACGCCCGGCGCTTAGAAGGCTAGACCGGATTCGGCCGCGGCCGTGGACGGTCCCGGTCACCCACTGCCATCTCAGGCCTGCTCTCGAATCGCTGCCTATGTCGTGCTCGTACCGTGGCTATTGCTGCCAGAAGGCTGTATTTATCTCTCAGAGGTAGGGTACTGCACGTGGCTTAGCTACTGCCTGCAGCATCTTTGCAAACTCGGAGGGTACCCGGCCAGCACCGGGTCCTGTTTTCCACTGGTACGTGCCTCTGACCCCTGTACGAAAGGTGCTGATTTCGTGTAATTGTATTACTACGATGGCGACTGCGCTCGCATCAGTGGTTCAGTGCACAGTTGCCCCTCTTTGCCTCTGCGATCCGTTCTGCAGTCTGTTTCAATGTCGCGGTGCCTGGGGAAAAGCTGCACGTAGCTGTTCCATGGCGCGCCACGCGCACACACGCATTCCGCCCCTATAGCTTTATCAACGCCGCCGTTGGACTATCCTCCCCTGAAAGCACGTCCGAAGTCGCTCGGGGCGCCGAAACGGAATTGTCAACTTGCGCCAGCCTTGCTCCTCGGCTTCTCGCTAATCAGGCACGCTATGGCTACTTGCTCCCTTTCGGAATAGTCTTGGACACGATGGGCTAGGGGTAGTCTGACCTGCTATCAGCCCGCGACAACAGCCTCGCAGGTGGCCTCGGGATTTGCACGGGATGATGCGCGCCAGCGAGCGCCCGAGCGCCACAACGCTTGGATCGCCGCTACCGGGACCACGAGGACGTTGGAGGTTGGCAGGGAGGATCCCAAGCGTACACACCACCTTCTGCGGCCCAGAATGCGACATAATTACCCAGCGCGAAGTCTCTTCACCTTCATGTCGCCCTCAGAGGGCGAAAACGGCAGGTTTTTCCACCCCTAACTCTCTGACTCGGCTGCTTATCTCGTCCCTGCAGACCGTGGTATCTCGCCCACCGACGCATGCCCAGCCCAAGTCCGACACTCGTATCGTCCGGCTGAGCGATTTCTCGGCCGGGGTCAATGCTAATCTTTTGTTTCGCTGGACGCCGTCCGACGTTTTCCGTGATTGCGAGGCCCTGCGGACCTGGCGCTGCCCCGTCGGCAGCGCATTGACTGGGGGCAGCAGACAGCGTTATCGTTGACGCTGCCCGGAAGCGCTGTGCGCCATGCCGGGGCCGCAGGCCATTCGCGAGACGCTGGACCTTTCGAAGTCGCGATAAATCACTTTTGCCTGTCCCACTCCGTATGTGAATCGTCATGAGGCGTGCAAGCTCGTGACGCAATGGCTGATGCCTCTTCACTGCAGGCGCCCCGAGGACCCTGTAACGCGAATGAGATACAGCTGTGCCTGCCGAGGCCGACAGGATCTGTTCAGCCTCGAGATCAAGGGTAGAGATAGGTTACTCAAGATCGAATACGCCCGCTCTGGTATCTTGCTGGTATCTGAGCAGGCCTACGAGTGAGTCAAGTCCACTGCACGCGTGCGCCTACTATTTATTGCTCTTCTTTCGCAGCATCATGCGAAGAAGCAATGTCGCGTGATCATACTGACGCCTTCGCCTCCACCGTGCTCGACTGGAAAGCGGGGCAGTACCCACTGCTAGCCATCTCCAGGCCTTGCTATCTGGCGCACTGGAGTGCTGAGTACTCAGCCGTTTCAACGCAATGCCGCCCATACTTACCCCGCACTTCGTGGGGCCAAACCTGGGGAGCGAAGTCTCTGATAAATTTTCCTCGCCTTATCGCGTTATCTTGCCCGCACACCCAGCGGAATGCGCGGAATCCCAGGCAGGCCTTCGCAGGGCCCCCCGTCAGTGCACGTTTTTCCCCATCGGGCGCACAGATAACGGGTGCGCACAGGCGTATATAGGCTGCGCGCGTGCGTGTGCAAGGCTTGCCAGCCGAACCGTGCGCTCCTGCTACGATGGCGAACGGCGAGTTTGACGCGTACCTGCCCCAGGGCTCCGGCTATGCCATCATCATCGGCGGCGGCTCGGGCTTCGCGCTCTTCATGCTCGTCCTCAGCTGGCTCCAGAACAAGTTCACGGAGATGTCGCCGTTCGAGAGTGAGTATTCTGCCTCTTGTATTGGCGGCCGAGACTCATGGAGCGCCCTGCAGACGAGGAGTTCTCGAGCGCGAGCCGCAGCGTAAAGCCCGGGCTTGTCTGCTCTGGCATCGTATGTCGCCTCCCCGTCCTGCATCGCACAGCGCTGATGGGCACTAGGTCTCGGCCTGGACGTGGAGCGCCACCCTCATGGTCTCCTCGCTTGTCGTCTACCAGTTCGGTGTCTCCGGCGGCTGGTGGTACGGTGTGTGCGGAACGTAAGTTAGGCTTCGCTGTGTCTTGATCGCCGGGCTCACCTGTATGTACCAGGGTTTCGATCGTCTTCTTCTCCGTCATCGCGTCCGCGGTCAAGCGAAATGCCAACGGAGCGAGGACCTTCCTGGAGATTGTCAAGGCGCGCTTTGGCACACCAGCGCATCTCATGTTCCTGGTGCGTCCTCTCCGTTCGCAGCCAGCCGTGTATTTGCTCATCGTGCCGCAGTTCTACGCCATCTTCACGTCGTTGATGGTGTCTGCGATCCTCCTGCTTGGAGGCAGCGCCTCCATCTCCGCGCTGACGGGCATGAACATCAACGCCGCGACGATGCTGCTACCGCTCGGTGTCATCGCGTTCGTCATCGTCGGTGGCCTGAGGAGCACCTTCGTCTCGGACTATGCGCACACGACCATCGTCTTCATCATCATCTGGCTGTTCGTCTACACCGTAGGTCATCACCAGCGTGTGTTGAGTGCCTGCTGACGGCTATCGCCAGGCGTTTGGCTCGTCCGAGCTCATTGGTTCGCCCTCGGCGCTTCACGCTCTGCTCGTCAAGGCCGGAGAGATCGCGCCTGTCCCCGGCAACCACGAGGGCTCCTACCTGACCTTCCACTCCAAGTCAGGCTTTGTCTGTAAGTCTCCTTCATTGCCGTCGCCGCGCGCCGTGCTGACCGCCCCCGCAGACGCCGCGATCTCCGTCGTGCTCGGCACGGCGACGGTCTTCCTGGACCAGTCGTACTGGCAGCGCGCGATTGCGTCGAACCCGCGCGGGACGACGAAGGCGTACATCCTCGGCGGGCTCTCGTGGTTCAGCGTGCCGTTCGCGTTCGGCACGACGATGGGCCTCTCCGCGCGCGCGCTCCAGACGAGCCCTGTCTTCCCGACGTACCCGCTCCCGCTCAGCGCCGCGCAGCAGGGCGCGGGCCTCGTCGCGCCCGCCGCCGCCGTCGCGCTCCGCGGCACCTCCGGCGCGGTCGCGATGCTCATCATCACGTACATGGCGGTCACCTCGGCCGCGTCGGCGCAGCTCATCTCGGTGTCGTCGATCTTCACGTATGATGTCTACCGGGTGAGTGCTGCTGCGCAGATGTCTGGGAGAGATGTGCTCACGTGTGCGAGTAGACGTACTGGCGGCCCAAGGCAAGTGCGCGCGAGCTCCTTCGCGTCGCGCACGCCGGTGTCGCCGTTTGGGGCATCTGGATCTCCGTCTGGTGCGTCATCCTCAACGCCGGGAACGTCAACATGAACTTCATCTACTGTACGTCCGCGCGCCCTGCCTGCACCGCCGCCTGCTCACCGCCCGCAGATTTCTGCGGCACGATCATCGGCGCGCCGGTCATCCCGATCATGCTCGTCGTGCTCTGGCCGAAGCTGTCGAACGCGGCGCTGCTCGCGAGCAGCGCGGGCACGTTCCTCGGGCTGCTCGCGTGGCTCGTGACGTGCCGCTACTACTACGGCGCGATCAACGAGACGCTGCTCGTCGAGAACTACTCGTCGCTCGCGGGCAGCCTCACGAGCCTCGGCTCCGGTGCGATCATCGCCGTCGCCGTGTCGCTCTGGAAGCCCGACAACTACGACTTCCGCGGGACGCGCTCGAGTGAGTACCCTGCGCACGCTGCTGGGCGCCGCACGCTGACCGGGCTGCAGTCAAGCTCATCAAGAAGGATGACGCGCTCGACGACGAAGAGAGCGCCGCCGTGCCGTCGGTGCCCGCGTCGCCGCACGCGCCCGCGGGCGACGACGACGACAAGAAGGGCGACGAGGACCACAAGGGCGAGGTCTCCGTTGACGAGAAGGCCGTCGGCTCGAGCGCGGCGTCGAGCGTCGGCGCGCCGGAGCACGACGCGTACACGAACCCGGCGCCAGACGACACGGACCTGCTGCCCGCGGACGCACGCCGCGCGTTCTGGGTGTCCGCCGCGATTATCATCGTCATCGCGGTGCTCGTGCCGATCCCGCTCGGCAGCAGCAACTACATCTTCTCGCCGGGTTTCTTCACCGCGTGGATCGTCGTGGCCATGGTGCGTGCGCGTATGCGACTGGCGTGGCGGCGGGCGCTGACCCTTTGTGCAGGTCTGGTCGTTCTTCGCGGGCTTTGCCTGCATCATCCTCCCCATCTGGGAGAGCCGCGACGCGCTCAAGCGCATCGTGTCCGGCCTCGTCGGTATGACTTCGAGGAAGAAGTGAGCCGCGCTCGGCGGCCGCTTCCGCTGTGCTGTGTACTATAGAGCCTGGTGTAAATCAAAGTACGTTAGAGCAACTAGAAGTGGACATGACATGTCCCCGTAGACCCCCTTGTACAATAGAACTGGAGCTTGTAACAAGACATGGTGCATCGCTTTCCGGAGGAGCTGTACATCTTGTGTGACCACATCCCGCGCCGCAGTGCCTGAACACTCATCGAGGATTACGAATGCCGAAGGTCCTGGTATTATCGCTACTGTACAATGCCTCGGGGCCCGGTATGGTAGTAGTGTACACAATGCGCCTGTCTACAATTAGTCGAGGGTGTCGTAGGAAAGTCATATGCAGTGAGTAAAAACCTGTGCCACAGAGTACGACAAGACGAGGGTCCCTATTCATGTTTCTGGAGCGGTATCTTGGCAATGCCTACGACCACCTCTGGTATACTGTCGCGCGGCACTTGCGCCGTGGGCATGGCCACGAGCACTGCTATCTGCACCTCCGAGCCGTCGAGCGAATCCGACACGTCGAGGGCAGGTGTCTCGGGCGCGGTTTGGGATGGGGCGCGGCGCCGCCGCAGGAAGCGCGTAAAGCGACCGGGCGGGCGGTGGTCGAAAGAGGAGCGGGGAGATTCGTGAGGGTCGTTATTTGGGTCATGTTCGGATATGAGTTTGGCGGACACAGGCTGCGGAGTGAGGGGTAGTAAGTACAAAGCGAGCCGAGACAGCCCAGGCAGGCGCGCGACGCCGACGAGCGGGTCACAAGACAGGGCACTCACCGACATCGAGTCCCAGCTGGCCACATACTCAGTGGGGTCCACGTGGACATCCCATAGCTTGGGCTTCTCGCCGATGTCTCTCCTGCCAATGTTGAACGCCGCCTCGGGCGGTAGCAGTCCTGCTGCGATTTGCTCCTCGACCTGCCGGCGGAAGCGACGGCGGATGATGAAGGAGCGGAGGACGATGGCACACGAGACGAATAGGAGGACGAAGAGGGTTGCTAGGAATGTGAGGCTGCACGGGATTAGTGAGTGTTAGAAGTTACTCCGGCTGGCGAAGTGCGGGGTAGGAGAACGCACAGGTATAGCGTGGACGAGGGAGGGGAAAAGCCGCCAGAGTTGTCGTTGTTCGTCGAGGTCGCAGACGCACTAGAGTCTGTGGACGTCGCAGACAGCGACGGGGAGCTGGAGCTCGACATGGCGGGCGAGGGTCATGAAGGAGGGGCGGCGGGACGACAGGGTCTGGAGGGCAGCGCCTCGGCGTGAAATACGCAGCTGTTTCGAACAAGTTTGGAAGAAGAGATCGGCTGCAGGTCAGATCCCAGAGGATCACACAGCTTACGTAACGCACGGCCCCCGCTTTCTCGGCCAGCAGTCCTCAGCCAGCCCGCACTTGCCGAGATCCCCTTCCCCTGACTTACACAAGGACTGCGCGCGTTGCTACGCTCTGCCAGCATAGACTGAACAATGCGGATGCAGCAACTCTGTCTTTATACTCCTCCAGCTGTGCTCTTGACTACGAGACGTCGCTACGTCGGCATACAATGCCAACTATCCCTCTATGGATGGCCAAAGTCCAGACCAAGGGCCGGTGCTCGCTTGACTCTGGCTCCTATCAGTGTGGCAGGACACTAGGAACCAGATGGCCCTCCTGACTCTAGCTGCACCTACTGAGTAAGCTCAGCTGCGCGTTTTCGTCATTTCCGCACCGCGCAGCTAGGGATCATACGGGATGATGGTGTACGCTCTGTCAAGATAAGTGGTCCGCACTCTCCCATGCTGCCCGTTCGCCACTAACGCCAGACCACTCCCCGAAAACGCACGGTATGTCACGAGCAATTGGCCGTCCTGCTTTGAAAGACTCGATCACATTTGGCTGCCCGAGCGAAGCTGCTACACAGCCTGCTGCCGATCGCCAGGCAGCAGCGGCTCACTCTGAACTGCCTGGTCGTCTAGGGGAATTTCAACTTCGCTCTGGTTCTTTGGCACTCTGCGGCATGAGCTCACGCGGCATCTGCCAGATGCAATGCGGACTGCTTTCTAGGCGTACTCGGGCTAGCGAGTATCGCGTGCTAGATGCCTACACGGATGGTATGTAACAGGACTCTGACATGTCCATGATGCGTCTCTACATGCTGCCATACACGCTGTGCACCATGCTCCCCCTACAACTTGGAAGAGGAGAATAGCACATTTTTAACGTAGTTATTTTGCATGTGCGAAGTTCAGTGGCTCACTGGCTCGCGAAGCAGTAGCAACCCCTTCCCAAGCCGCCGATGACGACTTGCGCAGATCGTTATCTCGGAAAGTACCGACACGCGTCTATGAATTTTCTCTGGCGAATAGTCGGCAAATTGCCGCCAATCCCGCCTCCTCCGCTCCGCGACTCCTGCCTGCCTCTCTGCCCCAAGCTATCCCTAGTCCGCTCACCTTCGCCTGCCAAGCGTTGTGGGCACCATCTGCAAACAAGCTGCAGCCGCACTTCTGTGCTAGCACAGCCATATACGGTCAGCAAACCTCTGATATCCGCTGTGGATAGCGGCTTACTCTTTACCTATAACCTGCAGAGACCAGCTCCTCTGCATCCGCTACACCATGAATAAAAAATCTCTCGCAGACTCCATCGACCCCACGAACAATCCCTACTTTGCTCCTACAGATGGTCGCTGTTTGATCAACGACCTCCCCACGGAGCTGCTCTCCCAGATCTTCGTCGTGGGCGCAGATTCCGAGCTGGACCCCGCGACACACGACGAAGACGAAGACGACGACTACAGCGACGGCAGTCTCTCCTCGCTCGACTCCGGCTCGCGGGCGGGCTCGCCCTCGACAAGCAAAGCTTCGGAGGCGTCCTTCGGCTCCAGCTTCGAGCGGCACCTGCCCTTCGAGCTGCTCGTCTCGCGCGTGTGCACGCGCTGGCGCGCGGTCGCGGTCGAGACCCCGACGCTGTGGACGAACATCGAGTTCCAGGAGCCGTTCAACCTCGACCGCGCGCGCGAGTACGTCCGGCGCGCGAAGGGCGCACCGCTCGACATCTCGATCGACTGCACCGTGGAGGAGGATGAGATGCTGGACGACGAGGCAGAGTGGCTCGATGAAGCAACCGTGGCTGGCAAGCCGCACTTCGTGGCGCTGCGCGAAGTGCTCGACCTGCTGAAGCCCCATGTCGAGCAGTGGAAGACGCTGGAGCTCATGGTGTCGCACTACCTGCTCATGCAGCACGCTCTTACCGTGTTCGCGTCATGTTCAGGTGCGCCTATACTTGAAGTCATGGGGCTGTACCACTACGAAGACTCCGAGGAGAGCGAGAGGTTCGTTCCGCCGCAATACAAGGAGCAGGACTTTGTGCTATTCCAGAACAACTTGCCAAAAATCAAGGAGGTTGCCCTCTGGGGCGTGCACGTCGATTGGCCGAAAACGACTTTCCTTTCGGAGCTACACGACATAGAATTTGCGTATCATGCCCTCGACGTGCGGCCCAGCTACTTCGACTTCCAGCGAATATTGAAGAGCTCGCCGAGGCTGCAGACACTTACGTTGTGCCAGTCAGGGCCGGCCGGCATGCCCGTCGACTGGCTAGAAAGCGTGAAGACGGCGATGAATCTCCCTCCCGAGAAGCCCCCTACGGAGTCACTACTCGACATCACCCTCCCTTCCGTCGCGAACCTCGTCCTCGCGTTCCTTTCACCTGACTACGTGCTTGCGCTGCTCGACCACATTCGTCTGCCAAGCGTCATGTCGCTCGCGCTCGACTTCGAGCAGGACGAGTATACACCCGTCCTCGCGCGGCTCGCCGAGCCCGCGGCGGGCACGAGCAAGTCGGTGTTTGCAGGCATCGAGGCGCTCAAGCTGTCGGGCCTGCCGTGCTCACACGTCCCGACGCTCGTCGCGGCCGCCGGCGCGCTGCAGAACATGAAGCAGCTCAGCATCAACTTCACGCACGTCGACTACCTGTGGCTCGACCTGCTCATCGCGCCGGAGGCGATCCCGGAGGCGGGGCTCGCGCCAGGAACGTCGTTCTTCCCGCGGCTCGAGGCGCTCTCGGTCACCGCCATCGACGGCGCAACTGTGCGCGACATCGTCGAGAAGCGCAGGGCGATCGGGCGGCCGCTCAAGGAGGTGTACCTCAACCGCGAGGAGCAGCTCTGGCCCGAGGACCAGACGTGGCTGCGCGAAAACCTGGAGGTGTTCGAGCTCTTTGAGGGCTCGGACGACGAGGACGTGATCGACGAGGTGGACGACATCCTCGACCTGGACGACGTTGACGAGGAGGACATCATGGAGGACGACCAGGATGAAAATTGGACGGACGATGATGATTTTGACGAAGATTTTGATGACGACGAGGACGAGGAGTTTGACGTAATGTTCAATATGCGCTGAGGTGGAATTATGGCCTGCTTCATAGATGTGTACCTAGACAACCGCAGGAGCAGCCTTTCACCGTACAGCCCTCTCAGTCTCAGTCCTGGCGTTCGTGAACTTGGCATTCACCGTCTGCGTGAAGATGTGGCTGGCGTTTACGCGTGTCTACGCGTCTGTGGCTTGGGCGAGCTGAGTTTGAAATGGCGGCCTGCGCTCAACTGGGCCTTTCTCTACGCTCATAGTGCAGGCGAGCCCGCCATGGATGCCCCCTGGGCCAAAGAGCCAGCGATACCCAGACATGTCTTGATTACCCCCTCCGCCTCTCCTCCTGTCTCCCGCCCCTCGTCCCCAAAACCCCGACGAAAATCAACATCGCGGCCACCACCCAACAAACGCGCACGGACGAGCGAGACCCCGTCCACACCAGGTCCCTCAGGCCCCCACACGCCCGTCGAATCCTCGAGTGGGGCACAGTCAGTCGACCTAAGTCGCGACGAGGCATGGCGAGCTTCGTCGCAGCGACTGATGAACGTGTGGTCCCAACTTGCCGAGCGGTACAACGTCCCCCTTGACCAGGACGATATCATCGACCTGCGCACCGTCAAGCTCGTCAAAGACCGCGGCATTACGCGCCGCCTGAAGAAAGGCTACCGCATCGGCGACCTTGGCGACCCCAGCACGGACGACGTCGATGCGTCGAGCGAAGATGACCGAGATGGCGAAGACGAGATCGACTCCCTGCCTCACCCCGAGCCCAAAGTCCCCATAAAGCTCGAGATGGAGAAGACGAACCGTGTGCTGCCCCCCTTTACGGAGATGAACCCCGCAGACGCGGACGACCTGAAGGCGTTCCTGGAGGAGGAGGAGCGGCGGAGAGCACTCGGGGGCGTGGACGACGAGTCGGACGAAGACGAGGTGGAGCACCTCATCACAGACGTCGACGATGTGGTGGAACTCGGCACAGACGAGGAGGACGAGCAGTCGGACTGGGTCACGGAGCGCGTCGTGCGGGTCGACTCGCGGCGAACACCAGCGCGACGTACGCCAGCGCCGCGGCGCACCCCCGCGCCGAGCGTGCACGTCGGCACATTCGCGCGTGCGTTGAGCCCGACCGACTCCGAGGACGAGTTTGCCAAGGCAGACGTAGACGAGTCCACGCCCGTGCGCGCGCCCTCTGCCGCATTGCCATCCAGCTCGAGGACCCCGCGGCCGCGAACTCCTTCGCCACCTGCGCGTTCACCAAGTGCAGACTACCTCGATCTGACAACTCCTTCGCCACCATCGCTGCCGAGCATACCTTCATCACGCGCGCGATCGATCTCGCGCGTGCCCGGTACTCGTCTGCGTTCTCCTTCGCCGATAAAAGCCACATATATGCGCACGAATGCGCCGTCAGACAAAAGACCAAGTGACGCTTTCGCTCGGCCGCTACCCCCTCTAAAGACCGCTGCGCGGACAGTGGCATCTCGCAATCTCCAGCTGCAAACCCCGCCTCTCTCTTCTGCTAGCGGTAGCACGCCGGAGCTTGGCCTCGAAGACCACGACGAGGATGTCTCTCCGCCACCGCGACGAGCAGGTCAGCGAGCCATGACAGTGCTATCCGAGGCGGGACCAAGTTCGTCTGCGGCGCAGAGAGCGAAGTCTCCCACCACTTCCACAAAGAAGGCCCTGCCCAAATCAATCAGCGCGACGAAGGCTGCGCCGAACCGCGCTCGAGACGCGACGCCGGGTCCAGTGACTGGACGCGTACCTGAGGTCGTCATTATGCGAAAGCCCCCAAAGCCCCGTTTGTCCGTCAAGCCCTTGGCACCGGCCGGCAGCGTCGCCTTCAAGAAGCCTACGCCGCCGCCGCCACCGCCACCTCCGACAACACTTCCGGAGAAAGGCAAAGCTCGGGCCTCCGTCTTCGACATCGACCTATCCGACGACGAGCCCATCCCGGTGCCTCGACGACGCAGAGCGAAGAGCCTCGCGCCTATTCCGACAGACTCTGCGTCTTACAGAGAACCGCGGTCGTATGAGGCTCTGTCCTCGCCTATTCGTGAGGTCAAGCCAAGCCGGCCGGTGGCGACGACTGGTAGAAAGCGCAAACGACCGATCACGCCTGCACTCCCGAGTTCTTCTTCAGAGAGCGAACCCGAGACACCGCTGAAGTCGCGTATAAACCAAAGACAAACACACACGCCCTCCCCGCCGCGAACAACTCGGAAGCCTGCCAAAGGCAAGGCAGCGCGTGGCGGCAATCAGTCTGGTATGTGCAGTGCTTACCTTGGTAATTCGTGCATATATGAACGCTGTGAGCAGAGGGCGACCGACCGGACTCTCGACATCAACAAACAGCTCGCTCGCGTTCTCGCGCCAGGACAGCGCAGCCCCCGCCACAGGCTGCCCCAGTATATCCACCCAATCCGTTTCTCGGCTCTACAGCACCAGCACGGAGCAAGTCCCGCCCTCCCGTGGGTTATCCACCACCGCTACCCGCGTTGCAGTTCCAAGAGCCGCAGGCACAGCACATTGCGCAAGCCGTGCATTATCTATCGTATCTTTTTGCAAATAATACGAATGTCGCAAGCTACGGGCTCCCGCCTGCGATGGCATATGGGCAGCCCCCACAAGCGGTGCATCCGCACACGCCCAAGCGCCACCACCGACCGGCGCGGCGGGAGCCTTCCAGCTCACCAGTCGCCGGCCCCTCGAGTCCGCCGACATTTGGATACGGAACGCCGCAGCACGGGCATGCATACCCGTTCACGTTCGACCCGGCGTACTCGTCAGCGACGTCGCCGCCCGCGTCGAGCTCGCCGGTGGCGTCGCCTGCGTCATCGCCCGTGCGTCACGCGCCAGGACGGAGCATGAGCAGGGCGCGCAGCAAATCGCGCGCTCGGCGTGTCTCGTTCAAGCTGGGACCGGACGATCGCGCTGCGTTCCTGAAGGACGCGCGGCCTGCATCTGGGAGCGAAGACGAGGACGAAACGGGCGATCTGCGGCAGGGTGGCGAGCAGGGCGGGCAGGACGGCCGGAGCAGGAGCAGCGCCGGAGCGAGGCGCGGTCGTGTGCAGGAGGACGAGGATCCGCCGCGGCATCATGAGCGAGGACGCACGCCAGGGCCGTCGTCAGGGCGTGCGCGAAGTGCAGCCGGGCGGCGGTGAGTGAGGTCATGCGAGATGGATGGAAAGTGTATGTACACAAGCAGAGTGCTTCTGGATGTCCGTTGTTGTACACGTACGATGCCCGCGTATGCTATGCTCGTCGCTGCCGGGCTGCTCGTCGCCGACGATGGCTGATGATCTTTCTGCTACGACTGCGACGGTGGGAGGTCTGGGCCTGCGTACGTGATTGCGGGGTGGATTGGGCGCCTAGTTGGAAACTCGAGATTTTTGCTCCGCAAACAGGACCCAACAACTCATCCTCCACCTCCACCACACGACCCAAATATTCCCCTCGCTGCCCTCTCGGTTCTCGAGCACTCCCCGCGTCGAACAGCACGGCATCCCAAGCAACCCTCGGGGGAAGCAGCACTTGATATCTCTTCGTTTTCGAGCGGTCATCATCTGGGCAAAGCGCATCGCGTCAGTGCAGATTAGCGAGTCAGAATGGTCCGTACAACGTCCCCTTCTGCGAGAAGTTGTCTCACCGCGAAGCACAGGGACAAACACTCTCCGTGCCTTGTAAGTTCTCCCCGCCTGCTTCCTGGTAGACCGTCGGCCGAACGCGAGGTCCCTCTGCCCACAGCTACGGCAAAGTCAACAGAGACAGGCAGCAATGACAAGTACGCATACGGTGTGTCGGAGATGCAGGGATGGCGCATAGGTGAGTGCCCTCACGCCCAGGAATGACCCTCTCAACTTGCTATGCCCCGCCAAAGTACTAGGAGCAGCTGCGCCGCGGGCCCGCTCCTACGCTTGGAGGCATAGCATGTCTCCTAACAATCCCTTGCGTTCTCTCTAGGCATGGAAGACGCGCACGCAACCGTGCTCAAGCTGGACGCGGACAAGAGTGATGCCGAAACGAACGCCTTCTTTGCCGTGTACGACGGCCATGGTGGTACGTGTCCCTTCATGTGCCCTCCCTTGCCCATTCTTCGTCTCCCGCTCACACGCGTGTACCCAGGCGCCGCAACGGCCAAGTACGCAGGCCAGCACGTCCACCAACGGCTCCTGAACGACCCGGCATATAAGAACGGTCGCTACACCGAGGCGCTGAAAAACGCATTCTTGAACACAGACGCAGACATGAAGGAAGGTGTGTGTTTCCCCCGCCGCGCGACGGGATGCAGCCCGGCTCACCAGACACCGAGCCCCAGACCCTGCCATGCAGCGGGAAAGCTCTGGCTGCACCGCCGTCGCGGCTCTTGTGACTGCCGACGGCCGCGTCCTTGTGGTACGTCACCGCCTTCCCTGGATCCGGATCAGCGCCTGATGGCTTGCCAGGCTAATGCAGGAGACTCGCGGGCGATCATCTGCTCGAAAGGAGAGGGCAAGCCGCTGAGTAACGACCACAAGCCTGAGAATGCTGGTAAGTGGACGCGTTTTCCCAATTCGGCAAGTGTGCTAACTGGAGTACAGGCGAGAAGAAGCGCATCCAAGCAGCTGGAGGATATGTGGAATTTGGTCGTGTGAATGGTGCGTGGTTCGTTCTTTGCACGTATGCATATATTGACAGCATGGCACAGGAAATCTCGCTTTGTCGCGCGCCCTTGGAGACTTCACCTACAAACGCAACAACAACATACCTGCCGAAGACCAGATTATCACCTGCGACCCAGAAATTATTGAGCACAAGATCACAGAAGATGACGAGTTCATTATTGTCGCGTGCGATGGTGCGCGATCTGCGTCTGTATTCATTTGACGTGTGATGCTGAGATCTATTGCAGGTATTTGGGACTGCTTGACTACACAACAGGCGGCAAGTGCCGTGCGCTTCCTCATCTCAGAGGGCAAAGACCTTGGCGAGATCTGCGAAATTATCTGCGACCACTGCCTCGCGCCAGACACGATTGGTGGAGCAGGCATCGGCTGCGACAACATGACCATGCTCATCGTCGCTCTGCTTCACGGCCGGACAAAGCAAGAATGGCAAGCCTGGGTCACCGATCGCGTCAAGCAGCGGTATGGCCACTACACGCCTATGGAGCTGCCACGCCTGTACTCCGAGAGCCGCATCGAGGGCAACCGTCGGCGCATGGCTGCGTGGGAGGAGCGCCAGAAGTACTGGGCGGAGAAGGACAAGGAGAAGAACAACGACCAGCCCACCGGCCCCGGTACTGGTACTCAGCGCGTGGAGCAGAACGGCGGTATCACCATACTTCTCCGGCCCGAGACTTTGTTCAACACCCCTGCGGACGAGGAGGACGAGGATAGCGACAGCGAGACCCCACCTGCGTCTGACGTGGACCTCGACGGCAGCCTCAAGCACGACCCAACGGCGGGCCTGAAAGCACAGCTCGACGAGCTCGACCGCGAGGAGGAGGAGCGCCAGACGAAGAAGCACAAGACCGACGACGCTTCCGCGAACGAGCGCGAGCTCCAGGGCGAGGCGCCACCACCACCGAGACAGCCCAACGGCGACGTGGTGCCCGCCGATGTGCAGGCGCTGCCCCCAGATGCACAGGTGCGCGTCTAGTGCTCACGCAGCAGAGGCGTTTCGCTGAAGCTCGCAGACGCAGAAGGCGGCCGCCTTCGCGGGCGGCGACGCACCCGGTGCGATTGCGACGTCCGAAGGCCTGCTCGACGCGAGCGAGAGCCCGTTCAAGGCGTAGGAAGCTGCACCGCATTTCTTGGTCCCCGGACTGTCCCTGTATCTTCCCTCTTCTGTTTCTCGTTCCTGTTCACTGTCCTGGGTACACCTTAGCTCTATCTATACCTCGCTACGCGCTCTTCGCACTCATTCCTCCGTCCGTTTCCACGCAAGTTTGGCTCATATCGGTGCTGTTTCCACGTATTATGCCTCACGCACGCCACGACCTGCAATGATGCTGTGCTTGTAGTAGCATACCAACTGTTCTTCGTATCTGGGAATCTTTGATAACTTCATGTTGAGCATAGAACTTGTATCTTCCTCATAATGTACTATGTATCATCACCAATTCCCTCTCGCACAGGCAAAGAATCTCCTCTCTCCCTGCGGCTGTGACCACTGCGCCCACTCCGAGCAGGGGGCCGCTCGCTCCATCGCCGACCTTCAGCACCGCTTGTTTCGAGAACTTATCCCCGCGCTTTGCAGGAGCTTGGTAGATGTAGACGTTCCCGCCGAGGTCCCGCGATCCGCTCTCGAACGCGAGCACGGCCTTCGACGAAAGGTGATGCACGAAGCGGGTGTCGCGCTTCGACGCGAGCACGAAGGAGAGGGCGTTGTAGGTGACATTGTGCTTCCAGGCTTGCGCCGCGGCATCGAACGCGAACTCGCAGCCGTCGATGCCGTGCTTGACGACAACGCTGAGACGCGACGCCGCGTCTCCGGGCACCGGCGTCGCGAGCAGCGTGACGGGCTCGCCTGCACCCGCGTTCTGCGCCCACGCCGGCTCGCCGCCGTCGAGCGAAACCCACGTGAGCACGCTCATGTCGCCGACGTCGGTGTCGACTTCGTCGTCTGCCTCGCCCTGCGCGAGGCTCGGCATGCCGCGCCCGAGGCCAAGCCCGCTCGCGTCGTCGCCGCCCTGCAGCGCCGCGGTGTATTTCTCGAGGCTGTCGCGAATCGCCGCGAGCTCGGACGCATCGAGGCTCTCGGGCACCTCGGGTGCGCCGCCGGGCGTGCCGGCGCCGGCGAAGACGTGCGCCCAGCGCGTGCCGTCGTGCGCCTTGTCGAGGTGCAGCGTGAGCAGGCCGTACGCGCTCTCGGCCTGCCGGTCGAGCGTCCAGAAGCTCGTCGTCGTGCGGATGCCGTCCCAGAGCTTGGCGAGTGCGTACCGTGGGAGCGGGACGGGCGAGATCTTGCTGAGGACGTCGTCCTCGTCCGTGACGAAGAGTGAGAGCGTCGTCGGGGAGAACGTGACTTTGATCGCGTCTTTCGGTGTCGCGGATGGTACTGGGAAGGCGACTGTGACGGAGTCTTCCGACTGCGTCCAAGAGTAGGGTGGTGGCATAGGAGGGCCTTGCACGGTAGGAGTGCCGTTTGTGCTGTCTAGGTTTTCGCCTGCGCGAGGTATCGGCGCGATCTCGTCTTGACTTGGCTCGTACGTCGGCGCAGAAGGGGATGAGATCTTCCTGTATTCTCCCTTTCCCACAAACATGAACGCGTCCGTGGCTTCGATGAACAGGGCTTGGACAGGGACGTCGTCGCCTCTTCTGTGCCAGGCAATCTCCAGACTAAGAGGTTGATCCCGAGGTATATGTCTCAGGTAGACCTCCACCCCCCAGATATCGTACTTAGACGGCTTCGGCTGTCGCTTCCGTTCCGATTCATCCTGTACGACGTTGCTGTAGTGCTTCGACGACAGGACGGCGAGAGCGGTTCCAGAGGCCGATCTGACAGCACTGTGGATCCTGAACGGTACCGAGTTGTACATGGACTTGTAGTCTTCGGGTATTTGGAGCTCGAAGGCGTTCAGGACGTTGGCTGGCCCAGACTGCGCTAGCTGTAGCGCGTAGAGGGTCCCTTGGCCATCCGAGACCAGCAGAGTGCTAGCGTCCAAGAATGCTGCGGAGGGATACTCCGAATGAGGTCCGTCGCCCGAGGTACCCTTGATGGGTATGGGCAGCTCGCAGAGGACGCGAAAAGATGGTTCCTACTTGCAAAACGCCGCATTGAGAGCTCTGCTTGCGCTAGACGACGTATAGAACTTACTGTGCCTACATCAACTGCTACCACCCTCAGCTGATGGTCGACATATACGACATTCCCGTCGGGTCCTACGACGAGGTGGTTGTGCCGTATCCTGCTTTGCACCTCCTGGAACGAAAGAGGGGTCTTCCCAGCGGGGGAGCTCTGGTTCAGGGTGTAGGGTAGAGAAAAGCGAGTAACGACGGCATCCTGGTCGATGGCATCGAGTTTGTAGCCTTCAAATCGTGGATTGAGGAGAGAACGTTCGGGTTCGAAGGAAGGCATCGTACGGAACGAAGACAAGATATATTCCATTAGCATCCAGTCTTATGATGTCACTGATCTGGTTGTAACACAGACTTCCCACGCCTAATCATCACTCTATAGACTTACAAAGCGTCTAAATCATATCTCAGTAACAAACGAGCCCTGCAGCGGATAGCGTATGCGTCCTACGGTGTTACGCACACTGTACTTCAAGAAGTGCTCGACGAAGCCAATTGTCCTCTGCTAATATACACCTTCGAGAAAATCGATCATTGGCTCACCCTCGTCGGAGGCTTTTAGGAGACGGATCTGATCCATCTCTTTGGAGAACCCATCCTCAAGTTTGAGGCAAGTCGGCCCATCTCCACGCTTTCTACGCTCCTGGAAGGCGCGTACAAGGTTCCACTCGAGAGAACCCGGTACTGCGAGACCATCCACCAGGCATCGTGGGTCCAATCCACGCATTGTGAGCGTCCGGAGCTCCGGGAAGAAAGCAGTCTTTACGTCGAGCGATCTCTGCGCGGCATTGAGAAACGCGTGAATTTGTAAGTGTTCGTGAATGGGCGAGAGAGTGAGGGACTGGAGTCGCAGGCCGGTGGCGTAGAGGTACAGCCATGTGCGATAGTACTCGGCAACCGAGCCACTGCTGTCTCGAGCGGGCCTGGGGCATGGGTTGAGCGACAGGTGTGTGACGTCGGCCGCGAGTGGCGTCGCCGCCAAATAGCACAGAGCTTCGTCTGTAGACCTGTTGACATCAACGCCCCATATTGGGCCGCGGAACGAGTCCCGCTTGAGGAGCAGACTGATGGACAATGGCCCAGGTGAAGTCTGGTCGCTTCTCATGCTGCTGGTGAGCGTGAATTCGATTTGACCACCAAAGCCGTACGCGTCATGCGAGATGAGCGATAGGTGTGTGTATAGGGGAAGACGATGTGAAGATGCGAGTTTGTGTGTGTTGATGCGGTTAGAGGGTATCGAAACGACTCCTGCGTAGGCCTCGAAGTTGAGTGCTGGCTGTGAGACTAGGAGTTGGGTCTCTGCGGTTATCGGGTATGACAAATGTGCCAAGAGATGAGCACACAGCGTTGAGGTTGTGTGTCCCCGAGTCTGCCGCAGGGCAATCCGGCGCAGCTGAGGAAGCTCGATCGCGCTGGAGGGAATACGCGCACTGTCGTTCGACGTCGACGAAATAGCGTCATAGAGATGAAGCTTCTGCAAAATGGGAAGATTGCGAAGCAGCCTGAGCCATTTGGAGATTGAGAGGGAGGCCGTAGGGCTTGCCATGCACCCATTGACTTCAAGATGTGTGAGGGTCGGTCGAAGTAGAGTCATCCCGAAGGAGTGTCGGCAATGCAGGGATAGCCTCTTGAGGCGAGGCATATGCGCCTGGGAGAGCTCTGAAAGATTGTCGCATCTAGGGGATGTTTCCGCCTGCAAGCGCTCCAGCAAGGGTAGCTGGAGCCTCTTGCCAGCGCACGCCAACTGGATGTAGCGGAGATCAGCCTCCCCTACGGACAACGTCCCTATAGCGAGAACCCGATGGCTGTAATCGAAAAGGTATCGAGCAGGGACTCCTGCATCATCCCACAGAGTAAGAGGGATGTGGTGTCCAGATCGCTCGAGGAAAGCTCGCGCGGCCTGCTGGCCGCCCAATGCAACGTGCGTCCACAACGAAGGGCAGCCCAGCGCGAGGTTGCGCCATAAACGACAGACGTGGGTGACTGCAATCCATTTGTAGTGGTGCGCTATCTCAGATTTCGATCGCGGCGGTCGTCCGAGGTCATGCATGTTGACGAGGCTTTGGAAGATCTGGAGCAGAACTTCTGGGGGAAGTCGAGAATTAATGAGGGCCAGGCCATTTCTGGCGGTGTCGACTGAGCGAACAAGGTCAAAAAGCGTGCGCCTGAGGGCATCGAGCTCGGCGATTGTTCGCAGCGCGGAGAAAGGAAGTGGAGGGGGCGGAGGCCAGTGATCCATCTGTAATTGCAATGAGATATCGTCTGACGTCTTTGTAGAAGAAATAGGATGCTCACATAGTTTAAGAATAATACCGATATGTCCTTTTGCTTGAGCACGAAGCACCTCGACGTTTACGCGCGTGCACAGAGTGTGGCAGAGGGAGTGAACGCTGTCAGAAATCCAGGGTTCAACTTCAACACGGCATGGCAAGCTTGCCCATATTGGTAAAATAAGCGCGCGTCTGTAGGAAAATCCCAGGTGCAGTAGTTCGCTGAGCATGCTGAGGACATGACATACTCGTGCAAGAATCACATACTGTATGTGGGTACCTCACAGAGTCACAGGAAGCTCTGAAGGATGTTCAGCTCGATCCACCGGCCCGATACTATGACCTCCAGGGCCGCCATCGCCGAACGATCCTCTACCAGTCCTGCAGATGATTGAGACTATTTCTCGGGAAAAAAAAATCAACCATTGTCCCACCTTCGTCGAGATCGCGAGCAGCTCGATCTTGTCAACGTCGTCGACGAAGTCAAGGTCAGATTTCTCGTCTGTGCGCTTTCAGCCTTTGGCGCTTGGAATTCCGGCGCCGCAGTATCTGAGTTTGAAGACGATCATCACGACCAGACAGCCGCGTTCCAACCAAGTTCCAACCATTGTAGACTGACAACGCCATTGGAGATGATACAGAAAGTATTAATGGTAGGCTGTGGCACACAATCAACGAATACCGCATTGCTCATTTCCTCACAGGTACAATTTGAGCTCGAAATTCAGATGCCATGATAATCTACGAAGATTGTGGAAAGTACTACCAAGGGCCGCTGTACGCTTTCAGCCCATCTTGCACCCGATACCGTCAGCTTTCGCACAAATGCTGTCGAGTGCTAGGAAGAATGGTCATCCGTGTTTCCTGACCGCTAGCCACCCTCAGGCATATATTGCTTTTCAGCCCACGACCGCGCTTCAAAGACCTTGCGCCGTCATAGCTCTTGGGCTGGATTGTACGTCGCTTCAGCTGCCTTACTATGCGGACGATAGTTAACCATTCGCTAACATGTACTTCGCGCGGACGCTGTCACTACCTCATTCCCCGCCGCTGTCACGCCCAGACCGTGCAATACCCGCTACAAAATGGTCATCCCACTCGACTCGCCCAGCGCTCCTTAGCACGTCGCGCGGCCCTCCAGGCCCCTCCCGCAGACCTTGTGCGCACACTGGGCGACGCATGCCTGCTCGTTTTGGGAGCAGTTCTACGGTGCGCAGAGGGCGGTCAGCATTGGGCGCCGCACGACAAATCGGCGGGATGCGCACCGGTCCGTCGATCTGGACGCAATGAGCATAGGTGATGCCGCAGGCGCTGTTGCAGTCGCGCTTAGCGATCTCTGTGTAGGATGGCGTCAGCGGCGATGGGAAAGGGTAGGTTGAGTGGAGGCTGACCGTTGCTGTCGAACGGTGTAGCGAGAGCGCCGACGGCGAAGAGAAGCATGGAGAGAGAGACGGTGAGCTTCATGTTGGCTTCTGCGGGCTGCGTGTACTTCTCGAGGTGAGTGAAGCCCTGTCGGAGCGGTGCGCCCGTACTTATACTGCTTTTCAGGCTCCCAGAAGGCAGAGCATGCGGTCCATGTCGGCATAGGACCTTTGTAGCAATCTCTCCGCCTTGATTATCGTCGCAGAGCATGCATGTCCAGGTTCACGTTCAGCCGTTGGCCGAGCGCACCTTTACCGAGCAAGGCGGCCGCCGCCACCACCAGACTGGCCGAGGTCTGTTCCCTGCATCGCACGTTGAGCTGATGCAAGGGCGAGCATGGCCGAGCCTATCGCTCTGCTGCCATGGATCACCTTCGATCCGTACGCCGACCTCATCCTGTCGCCGGTCGGAGGGAGAAGCATCACGGGCCCCGAAAGTCACAATCTTCGCTCTGTCGAGAGCTTATGGTATGTCTTCTATCAGGGCATTCACACAATGAACCACGCCTTTATGAACCGTCACTCTTTTGCTTGCGATGCATGCGTTCCGGTGAGATTTTAGCCTTTGACAGCCGGCAGGCTATGTACAGATCTCTAGCCGCCCAAATAGGTTCTGAAGCTCGCACGGTAAGTAATACGCATACGCTACGGTATTATAGTACGCTCACGGACCAAGCTGACCGTCATGATAAAGGGCGAACCCCTCGTGCCGCGGCCCCGGCTTGACAGCTGGGCTGGGCTTGAAACGACCTACGGCTCGGCCTGTACCTATGACAGGCCCTGGGTTGTTGAAACTGAGCCGAAGCCACGGCTTCCAGGCCGACGGGCCCGCACGACACTGGCACCGTGGAGGATAAAGTCCTCCGATTTGCACTAGAGTATCCGAAAGGTATGAGCACATAGCTTAAGGCTGCATCCCTACGCGCTGTAGACGCTGCCGATTCTTGATTTCTTACCCAGGCATGTTCGCGTCATATCGCAGGAGAAGCCCTGCGCCACCGTCTGCTTTATTGGGACATATACCCACCAGTCGCCGGTCACCGTGTGTGGCGCCTATTGCGCCGAGCTGTCGAGGTTCGGTCCCGTGGGATTTAGATTTGTTGTGAGCACACGCGAAGTTAACAGGTGAGTAGCACATGCCCCTATATCGATTGCGTAAAATCCCTCGTGAGTACTGCGTCAACCCAGGCGTTGACCTCAAGCATAGGATCAGGACCAGCTGATTGTCTAGTCATTTTTGCATAGCCTGACTTGCTTTGTAGTTGGAGTATCTGTGCCACAGGGATCAAGTTTACCACAGCGCTGATACATCTGCAGGTCTCGCACCTGAGACGAAGCCTCGTCTGTACGTCAGCTCATCGGCCGCCGTGCGCGCTCGTAATATCCCACCGACCACGATAACTCTCTTCTTAACAGATTGGGCTGACTGACAGGGATGCGATGGTCAAGACCTAAGATACAATAATAGCACACACGGGCTCGGGCTTACCAGGGAACGTATTAGCCAAACAAAAGCAGACTGTCGTCGGGGCCCGATGAACGTGGCTGGAGCGTCCAGCATCCGACTTGCCTTGCTAGATAGCACAGTGCGGACAAAATAAAGCAAATAGAAGCATATGCGGCCGACGCAGGAACGTGTCACGCCCCCGGCCGTTGTAGTAAATGCCTGCTCGACATCGTCTCGGTTAGCTGACGTTTGCTGGCGAATTTTGTATATTTACCACAGCAAATATTGCTACGTCTTCTCCATCTGATATTGCTTACGAGTATGTCTCGTATAACTGTCAATAAAATCAGCCAAGTTAGTTCGCGACGAGTTCGCGACGCGAGCCGTGGTAGCACGTGACCGTGCCAGAGCAATAAAAGGCGCCTTCGGACTTCGGGAGCGGCAAGCGTCTGCTCGACTATGGCGACCGACTCGAGTCAGCTTGCTGCAAGACAGGTCCTCTCTTGCCACCACCGAGCGAGGAGGACAGCATGCCCGGCTCAAAGTCTCGCGATGCATGCATCATTGCCATCGTCTGCTGCGTCACCGTCCTCAGCGTGAGTCTCGCCAGTGTCTCTTACGTGCCAGCTCGACTGACCCGAATTGACGCAGGTGTTTACGAGCGGTGCCACGAGCGTAGCTATCACCACCATAGGCAGAGATCTAGGTTTCTCACAAGAGGACCTGCAATGGCCTGTCAACGTCTACTCGTGAGACACGCCTGATGCAGAAATGCGAGCTCACTTCCTGACCTGTCTTCTCGCAGGCTCTCTTATGGTTGTCTCCTTCTCTTGTGCGGCAGGATGGCAGATATCTGGGGGAGCAAGAGGATGTTTCTTGCTGGCTCGGCCTGGTTCAGCGTATGGTCAGCGAAGGTGATGCCTACCCTTCAGTACATCCGACTCACACCCTTCCTAGGAGTATCGCGGCCGCGTTTGCCAAGAATCCTCCGACGTTCATTATTTTCGCTGGACTACAGGGGATAGGATCCGGTACGCCCTCATTAGTGCGGACAAAATCCATGTGCTGACGCAACTGAGCAAAGCGGCGAACACTCCGTCCGGTACATCATCACGCTATTTGTGCTAGAATTTAGCGACCTAGCTGACACGTTGCAGGAATCAGCATCATATCATCGTATTTCGAGACCGGCAAGAAGAAGAACACCGCGTTTGCCGTGCTGAGTGCTGGGCAGTCTATCGGCTTCATTATCGGCATGATCTTGGGTGGCGTCCTGTCCCAGTCTACTGCGTCATGGCGCACGATATTCTGGCTGCAGGCTGGGCTCGCTGCTGCCCTCTGCGTAGGAGGATGGTTTGTTCTTCCTGACGATGACGTATCACAGAGATACAGCATGGGCTTGGACTGGGTTGGTGCCATCCTTGGCACAACGGGCATAGGGATGCTTGTATCCGACTTGGCGTACGCATTTCCTCTAGAACACATTATCTCGTCCCTTACCGTATTTCCAGAGAATCAACGGTGACGCCCAAGGGCTGGGCGACGCCATTCGTGCCCTCGCTCCTCGGCACCTCGGTGCTGCTGCTTGTCTCCTTCGTACTCTGGGAGCTGCGCCGTGAGGCGCGTGGCCAGTCTGTGCTCCTACCCATGAGCATGTGGACGCAGCCCGGGGCGAAGATGGTGCCGGTCATGCTCTTCATGTTCTTCGGCTGGTGGGGCTTCAACACCCTTGGATACTACGTGCCCCTGTTCTTCCAGCAGGTGCAGGGCCTGACCCCGTTGCAGACCGCGGTGCGGCTTGTACCCATGGGCTGCTCAGTATGTTCATATACCGATGCGAGTCGCTGTCCCAGCTGAACAACGCTGCAGGGCCTCATTTCGAATATCCTAGCGGGATACCTCGTCGGTGTCATCCGAGGGCAAGTTCTCGTGGTCGCAAGCCTTCTCTCAGGCCTGGTACGTCCATTCATACTCTCATCGTAACGCTCATACAAACGTCTCGCCAGGCGTCCTGCCTCGTCTTCGCACTCATCGACGTGCACGCGTCGTACTGGGCAATGGCGCTCCCAGCGGTGCTGCTGCTCCCGGTGCTCGACGTCGCCTACACCGTCGCGAACATCCAGGTCTGCTCGAGCTTCCCGGCACACTCGCAGGCGCTCGCCGGCAGCATCTTCAACGTCGCGACGCGCGTGCGTGCCCCCGCCCTTCCTCTCCCCTCCCCGCGCTGACGCCCACGCAGCTCGGCACGTCGATCGGCCTCGCGGTGACGTCGACGCTCGCGGCGTCCGTGTCGGCGCGCTTCGCGCGCGCGCACCCGCCGCTTGCCCCCGACGCCCCCGACGTGCTCATGGCCGGCTTCCGCGCGGCCGGCTGGCTCTGCTGCGGCGCGTGCGCGCTGGCCGTGCTCATCTCCGCCGTGGGCATGCGCGGCGTCGGGTTCGTGGGACAGAGCGCGCCGGTCGTCGAGAAACCCGCGAGCGGCGACGTCGAGCTGGCGCGCGTCTCGTTGAGCGGGGGCGCGGGCGGAGAGAACGCAGGGAGCGTGCGGGGAGAAGCTCCGACACGTGAGTCGAAAGAAGATGTCGTGCGTGCGCAAGAAGTGTAAGGGATTGATATGGCGAAACCTCATCGGATAACTGGATTTTTCATAATATAGACCGGCATCTCTAGACGCATCTGCAGGATCCAGAGAGAGAGAAATGCGATGACGAGATATTACCTGCCATGCCGTTATACCTAGGGAAGGTGCAGGATTTCGAGCCGTAGAAGGCACACGCACTTACTCATCAGTTGGCGGCGCTCTCGTGTAAACACGATTCAGACGCTAGATGTGTCTATGCACCAACGCGAGCCGCCGTACTAGCTTTCAGCGATGGCACATTACGCAAGCATGCCAAGTTGAGATAGAAGTGTTGCCGGTTTGACCAAGTGAGTCTCATGCACTCGAAGAGCAGGTTGAAGCTGACGCAGCAATCATTTCACAGCTGTGGACATATCCGTGGTACAAACCACCCGGCCTCGGCCAGTACAGGGTCATTCGAAGCCTGGTCGGTATCTCAGCTGGACACGCCAAACCTTCCTGACTGTCAGCTGTGGCCACACCTTTGTGCTCCAAAGATGGTAATATCGGCCCGTGCACTTCCCCACGTCTGACAGAATGCAAACCGCGCGCAGTTTATATCAGGAGTCATCGCCGCTGAACACATCTCTCGTCTTTCCCGAGAGCCCTCCCAAGCCCACAGTGATGTCTGCGGACAATATCGGTTGGCTGCTGGTATCGTGGCTGCTTGCGGGCGTCGCCGCTGCCTGGGTCCTCGCCACGCGCTTCACAAAGCGACCACACTACCCACCCAGCCCCGACGGCTGGCCGATCATTGGAAATCTCCTCGACGTACCACGCGATAATCCATGGCTTCGATACGCAGAGGTTGGGAAGGAACTTGGTTCGTCCAAGGCTGAAGGAGCTTGCAGCAGCGCACTCACCGAAGATCATGTAGGGTCAGATATCATCCACTTTGAGATGCTCGGAAGGCATATCGTCGTCCTCAACACTATCAAGGTTGCAAGGGATTTGTTTGACAAGCGTTCCGACAATTATTCAGGCCGGTAACTAGCAGTTCCCCCCTTCGTTTGGCTCGATAATTGACTAAGCTTCCCGCCCTGCCAGACCAGAATCAGTCATGATCTCCGAGCTGTGCGTCATGGTGTGTCTCTGGCGAGAAACGTAACTCACTACACTATAGCTCCGGCTGGCACCGCAACTGGGGTTTCTGGCAGTACGGTGACGCCTGGAAGGAGCACAGAAAGGCTTTTGTGCGGCATTTCCGTCCAGAGACTATAACCGACTACTATCAGAATCAGACGAAAAGTGTTCGCAGCGTTCTGCAGGCGCTGCTCGACTCTCCTGAGGCCTTTCAAGAGCACATTCAGCTGTATGTGCACTCACGATTATGGACCTCATCGGGGCATCCCACTCATTGCTTGTTTGCATGTACTTTGCTAGCATGACGGGGACGCTTATCCTTAATGCGGTGTACGGTCTTGAGGTGGATCGAGATGATACCGTGCTTGACATGGCCGAACGGGCCGTTTCAACGCTACATGAGGTCGCTGACGGCCATGTATATATGGGTGCGCTATTTATTCTGCCGAACGTCTAACGAATTAAGTGTATGCCCCGTGTGTCTTAGCGGACATCGTCCCTGCAAGTGAGTTTATTTGTCTCTGTTCTCCAACAGTCGCACTTAATGTTTGAACAGTAAAATATCTCCCGTCATGGGTCCCTGGCACAGGCTACAGACGACAAGCTAACAAATGGAAGCTCCTGGTAGATCGCATGTATGCGGAGCCGTATGATATGTTCCAAATGGCACCCGTGCGTACCTCCCATACCGAATGATAGCAATGTATGTGTTATATACTTACCGCATTTCTCTCAGAGTGGACGGTCTTGTCTAGCTTCTTCCCTGACATCCTCGTTGGGCGATGCTTCAACTCAACAGACCGAAGAGTTAGTAATATCCGTCACAGGAACAACATATGGAGGTTAGTGTATTTCAATACCCTGACTTCAGCGATCTGGTGTCGCTAATATCCACAGCCGGAACCGGGACGGTAGGTGCGCTTGCGCTCCGCTCATACGACTTTCTGACGTGAGATATGCAGACAGTAGCAGCGATCTCTGGATTCACCTTGGCCATCGCATTGTTTCCAGAGACGCAGACTGCAGTGCAGCAGGAACTGGATCGTGTGCTAGGTCGAGGCCGCTTGCCCGAGATAGAAGACCAGCCAGCCTTGCCTCAGGTGATGGCGATGGTGTACGAGGTGCTACGGTGCGCTCTCACTTTCTACTATGTTACATGGCAATGCTCAGTTCGACGCTGGCCTAGCTGGACCTGCGTTGCCCCGATAGGTCAGTGAATAGTTACGCACAGCTCTCTCTGAGCCTTCTCAAGGACTTATCACGCGCAGGCGTGGCCCACGCTACTGTCTCCGACGACATGTACGCTGGCTACTTCATTCCAGGCGGCACAATTGTGTTCGCGAACATCTGGTACGTCATCCCATCTCCTACCCCCTCCCGCACTGAAGTACTGGAACGACGCACGCAGGGCCATGCTCCACGACCCGTCTGCCTTCCCGGATCCCGCACGATTCGACCCCACGCGCTTCCTTGCCGACGACGGCACGCTGCGCAGCGACGCAGCGGCGCGCGTCAGCGCCGTATTCGGCTTTGGACGGCGCGTGTGCCCTGGCCGCCATTTCGTGCGTGACGTGCTGTGGCTCGTGGTCGCGAGCGTCCTCGCTGTGTTTGCCGTTGAGCCAGTGCGGGACGAGCACGGCAGAGGGCCAAGCGCAGAGTTCACGGCGCGCTTCCAGAGGTGCGTTGATGCGCATTTGAAGACGCGGTGCGGGGCTGACGACGACGTGTTGCGCTCAGGGCGCCGGTGCCGTTCCAGTGCCAGTTCGTACCGCGGTTCCCTGGAGCTGAGAGCCTCATTCGTTGGGCGACCGGTCGCGAGTAGACCGGCGTCATCATTATGTCGTGGACTGATTCTGCTATGCCCAATTCGATGTCGCTCTAGCTTCTCGTTAAATAATGTAGTCCACTTGGAGACACGAAATGGATTGTTTTGCACTGTACGGCCTCCATTGGTCATGATACATCAAGTACATGCGCGTACAAGATCCAGAGTAGTTTCGCCCACCGTGACTAAACTCAAAGGAACAATACAAGACAATATTAATGGAGCGATACAGTGACAGCAGACAGCGAACAAGACTCCAGCGTGACGACTGTACAAATCACATGCACAGATATGGGAGGACTCAAGTTTGGCTAGAGACGCGAGCGATAACCTCATCGAGACAAAGGTCAATGCCCGCCCCTTTTGGCCACCGAGCTCGGTCTGGAACTTGTTCATGCTCGCCTGCAACTGAAATGTCTTCTGCGCGTTGTCGCCTGTGTAGAGCGTGACGCTGCTCGGCGCGCTCGCGAAGACGACTCCGGCTCAGAGCACGTCCCGGTACATATTGAAGCACAGCAAGGCACCGTGACACTCGCGATCGTCCTCACAGTTCTCAAATGCACAGTTCGATGCTCGTCGAGGGCGTCTTCCATGTAACTTTAGGTTTAAGCGTTCATCGTTGGGAGATTTAGACCTTCTCAGGCTTATTCATGATGCACATGTGCATCATGCCACCCTCTCCGCGTTCACGCCTTCTTCGTTTTTTAACTTGTTCATCGCCTACTGCCCCTAGCTGATCAGTGCCACCGCTATGTCCCGCCCTCAACAGGGGCGTACCGCCGGCGATTCCGACACAGCGCCAGGAGTCTTACTCAATATCGCGAGGGCATTTGCTGATCAGCCCCCCCGGGTTGCCAGCTTGAGGCCAATCGTGCACGCTCTATCGGATGTGATCGAGCAAGTCAAGGCTTGTGCACCTCTTTCGACACAGCAATACATGGCATTCATCCTCTGTGTCCCGTGTACAGAAGGCTCGCACCAACAGCAAGAAGGAGGCCGCGTTCTTCGTGAAGGCAGAAAAGCTTGAGAGCACTATCATGTCGGCACTACAAGACGCGAACGCAGCTCAACACGATGGATTAACGAACGCGCTTGACGCGCTATCAAAGTGCGTAGAGATATCTTTAACTACCTGTTGATCCATGTGAACAAGGCGTTGGTATCACGCAGTGCATTGGGCGAGATTCTGGAGATCGCAAAGGAGCTGAAGGGCGGGACCGGTCTCCGTGGATCGTTCCGAGGGATCTCGCATGCAAAGCACAACGAGGCAGTTCTGAGCAAAATGAACGCACGGATGGAGCACAGCATGAATATGTTTCAGGTGCGCGACCAGAGCAGATTCGATTACTCGATATTTTATTAATCCTGCAATAGATCGCTACAATGATCTCGATTCACAAGTCACTGCACGAAGTCCAAAGCATTCGATGCACGATTACTAATGCAGGTCCGTGCACCGAACTGGGATTTGTATCCTGTATGTCTGATCTGTCTGATAAATAATGCTACAGGGGACCCAAAGATCGTCGAGGGCATCCCACACGCCGACACATGTCAAGACAGTGGACCTGGACTGGCCAAGTGTTCCGCAGTTGAGCAATTGATTTGTGCGGCACAAAATCGCAGAACGCAGGTGGGGAATTTTGTGACAAGTGATCTAAACATAATGAATGACACTGCGCAAATCAGCTTGCTGCTGAACTGGGAGATGTTGATGAGGAATCATCGACAGGGCTCAACAGCGATCAATTGAACGATGTCCTTCCGATGCTCCAAACGATTTTGGCAGGTGACACCAGGGAGATATTGGATCTTCGAGACGGCTTTGCTAGAGACGTTTTAGACCTGTTTGACTCGGTATGTGGCTTGATACTGAGCTGAAAGCTATCGTCTGAAACGCAGTTGGATCTAGATCCTGCGTCCCTGGTCAGCTAACGCTGTGCGTTTTCAGGCAGCTCTACCAGGGGTGTCTCAAGATTTTCTGCTGTCTCTACAACGTCTATTCGTGCGGCTCTGTGAAGCCTCTCTTCAACTTCCGGAAAGGCTGTGGCTCTCAGACGTGCACCTCAAAATTCCGTATCCGGTGGCGAGAGGTGGATTCGGAGACGTATATCAGGGCGAGTACCGCGGAGATACGGTAGCCATGAAAGCGCTCCGCATATTCCCTCAGCAAGTAGACAACACCAAGGACAAGAAGGTGAGGCATCTTGTAGTGTGACAGACCCTGCTGATATACTGACGGCAAATCTGTGAAGGCATTCTATCGAGAAATTGCTCTCGTGCGCGGCCTGAGCCATGAGAACATTTGTCCCATCATAGGTGTCCACCAGGAGGTGCAATCGGACTCCATTTGCGTCGTCCTTCCTTGGATGGACTACGGAAATGTTCTAGACTACCGTGCCCGCGAGGCATGGTCTGCGGATGATGCTACCCGCCTCGTAAGTTCGATGGGCTGCATATTCTCCTGCGAATTGAGGCAAAACGAGCTCTAGATCGGTCAAGTTGCATCAGGTCTGGCATATTTGCACAGTGCAAATGTTGTCCATGGCGATCTACATGCCGTGAGTTTCCTTGTACAGCACGCAATACGTTTATCGTTCTGAATTATGTGCGGCACAGGGGAACGTCCTCGTGGACGTCTTCAGGAATGCAGTGCTGACAGACTTTGGGCTTTCCAATTTCGCAGACTCCGGGATGAGCTGCAGCGCGGCAACCCCGGGGCCCCGCGCTACATGGCCCCGGAAATAATTGACTACACGCTATTCAACCTGAAGCGCACCCAGCACACGCCTGAAAGTGACGTGTATTCTCTTGGACAACTGTTCTGGCGGGTGAGTGCACCAGTATGCAGTGTATCTTCCTATCTTCCAGCTGGTTTACGTCTCTGTTCATTGTTGCAGATTTACACCGAAAAGGACCCGTTTGCCTCCTATGGAAGCAGCAGTGCAGCAGGGATTGCCATCATCCAGGGCAAGATTCAAGACCGTGCTTCCTCCGAGCGACCTATCCCGGACTTTTTATGGGATACTATGCGCGCCTGCTGGCAGTGGGAGCCGTCCCAGCGCATCACGGCCGCGCAGGTGCGAGACAGACTCCGTTTCTAAGAGCCACGGCGACAAGCATGTCTTCTATCGCGGGCTGTACGAATGTCACGGATTCGCTATCAATGTATATGCATTCAGGCTCGGATGGCGCACTGGCGGGCGAGCGCAACAGCCTTGCATCAAGCTGCGTGCCATAATTTTCTGGAATTGAAGCCTCATTTATTCAGTGAATGTTGGTGCTGACTGCAATGTAGCGAGTTAGCGAACGCTGGACGAGATGTCAGAACGGAACGCGTATGCGGCCGAAATAGATTCGCCATGATACATCAAGTACATGCGCGTACGATAGCAGCTGCACCAACCAGAACAACCAGACAATACATGACGATGAAGGGATACAGTGTGATAGCAGACAGCGAACAAGATTCCAGCGTGACGACTGTACAAATTACATGCACAGGTTACGAGAGGACCCGAGCCTGGCCAGAGGCGCGAGCGAGAACAAAGCGAGAGGCCGACCCGGCTTCAAAAGTATATCGCGCGGGCAACACCGATGGGAGAATAAAAATAGAAAATACGGAGGAAGGAGCCTAGTTGGATGTGGCGTTGGCAGACGCAAACGCGGTGAACGCGTTGTAGTTGTACGTCTGAGGGTTGGCGTCGAACGTGTAGCCGTCGGGGCGGAGATCGATGACGGTCTGGCCGTCGCGCTCGAGGACGCCGCGCATGTACCCGCCGGGCGTGAGCGGCATCTGGAGCTTGTTCACGCCGGCCTGCACCTGGAAGGTCTGCTGCGCGCTGTCGGCCGTGTAGAGCGTGACGCTGCCGGGCGCCGTCGCGAAGACGACGGCCCAGAGCACGTCCTGGTCGAGCTGGAAGTTGTCCGGCTTGCCGACGGGGTCCGGCGCGCTTGCGCCCGCGGGGTGCGGGCGCGCCCAGAGGTGGAGCGTGTCCTGCGTGACGGCCGGGTACGCGCCGGTCTTGTAGCCCGCGGCGAAGTAGCCGGTCATCGCGAGCCACGAGGTGTGGTCGAAGCCGTCGACCCACGCCTGTGAGTTCGGCTGCGCGCCGCGGATGGGGCCGATGTAGTGCGACTCGCCGAAGTCGTTCCAGGTGCAGATCTCGACGAGGTCGAAGAGGTCGCGGTTCTGCATGATGTTGTCCCAGCGCGTCGGGTACAGGTGCGAGCCGGAGTAGTAGATCCAGTTCTTGTTGTACGTGTCCGCGCCGTAGTGGGTGAAGAACCATGGGCTGACGGAGCTCATGTAGATCGGCGCGCCGTCGTCCGAGCTGAGGGCCTGCAGGGCGTTGTGGTATTGGGTATCCGTGTCGGTAGCACCGACAAACTTCGCGAGTGCGCTGATGACCGACTCAACGGTCTGCGAGAGCAGAGAGGTAAGGCTGTCGCCGAGGGAGTTGAGATCATTTTGCGCGCTTTGAGCCGTCAGTTGCACGGGCCAGCCACCGTTCCACTGCACGGGGGAAAACTCAGCGAGAGCCATAACGAGGAAGAGACGAGCTTACGTTGAACATTCCGTGGACGGCACCAGACAGACCGCCAAAGGTCGCGGGATCGCTGAAGAATGCGGGCACGAATGTGACGCCACCGGCATTGAGCACGTCGGGGTGCTGAGTAAATTGAGTCTTCCAGCCGTCGACAACGGAGTCCTGGCCGAACTGGCAGGTATCACCAGCGAATGTAGAGGCGAAGGTGCGCCCGTTGTACTTGAACTGGTTTGGGTGGTTCGCATACTGCGTTATGTAGTTGCGAAGAGCACCGGCGTTGTCGGGAGAACCGCAGGGGAGGACGCTGATGCGAACGAATGAATTTCACGTCGACTGAGGCCGCGAACTGATTCTCACCTCATATCAAACGAGAGGAACAGTTTGAAACCTGTCCCTGATTGTTGCGCTGCAGCGTAACTGCAAGATGTCAGCGCTTACGAGCTAAAGGCAGATGGTGGATACGTACGCCGCAGCGACCTGGCCCGGCTGCCATTCGTCTGAGCCGACGTTCAAAGCGAAAGCGTCGATACCGGCCGCGTGGGCCTCAGTGATGTCGTTCAACCAGTCGGTCGGGGTATAAGGGTATGTGTTGCCGACCATGTGGTGGGCAAATACGGACTTCTGGTTGCCGTCCTTCTTCATGAGGCTGCGACGGTGATGGTGGAAAGGACTGTGGGGGAGTGCCTGCACAAGCGACGAGGCGACCAGACCAAGCAAGAAAACGAGTGTGGTGGAGTGCATGATTCGGGATCACGCCGCGCGGGAAGAGACCGTGGGGGAAACGAGTGTCGTGGTCGGGTCGACCGAGGATGGGGAGGAGGAGGAGCACGGAGGTCGCCACGGCCGTCAGCGATTTTATAGATGAGAAAACGGACAATGAAAACGGACCTGTTATCTGCGAGAGCAATCGAATTCCAACCAACCTTGTTAACCAAATCGGGGAAAGAATAGGCACACCATCCTAGCGCCCATCGCGGTTGCTATGGCGCCCGACGGCCAGGGCGGCACCGACGCGATGGCGGCGCGCCCCGCCACGAAGACTGCGCTTTGAGCACGGCCCAGGCGCGCTGCGTCGGCCACAGAGGTGAGACACGGAAGCAACAGTGAATGTGGCGAAGGTCTGGGTACGAGCTCTGCACGGATCTTGGAGACGACAGCGCATCGCCGGAGCGAGGTGTTATCGCGCGACGACAAGGAACACAATGGCCGCATGGTGGTATGCGGGCATCCTGACCGTCATCGCTGGCGGACTTCCAGAGCTGACACGGTCGATGTCCGTAATTGCACGAAATCAACGGCGGAAGATCGACGTCGGCTGGTGAAGAAAAGCAAAGCGTGTGGCCTCGCGGAGCGTGGATAGCAACGAGGCAAAGCGAGGAGGAGCAAGGCGTTGTTGTTGGAGAAAGAAAAGACAATAACGGACGCGGTGGACTTTGAGGGCGGGGCGGGATTTCGCACGGACGTTTGTGCCGAAAAAGGCAAGTGTGATGGGTGATAGGCTCGGCCGGGCGGGCCGAGTGTGGCAAGGCGTCGGGTGGACGACTTATCGACGGCCATCGACGACTTTCAATCCAACCATCTCCTCCATAACGTACTCACCCATGCCGCCCTCTTAATCACTTCCTCCATCCTCCGCCCGTCTCCCTCTCCATAGCCTCCCCCGTCTCCCCGTCTCCGTGACCTGCCGCCTACGCCATGGCCAACAGACCCCGTTCCCTCAGCACCGGAGATGTCATGCGCATTCGGTCTCTGTTTCCCCGCACAGGTCTAGCTCAGCCCCAGATCCAGGCGCTGCAGGCCGACCGGGTCAGAGAGTACGTCGCCGCCGTCTCAGATGTCGCCCGACACTGACCCCCGGCGCCCAGAGCGGTGGATGCCTTCGTCTCGTCCCTACCCAGACTCTCCGAGCAAGATCTGATCTCGCTCAACGAAGCCGGTGCGTCTGCTGCCTCCCCATCGCGCAGATCAGCGGCTGAGCTCCTGCCGATCCCCACTCCACAGAGTCCTCCTGTCCCATATGTCTCAACCAATTCCACACGATCGCCACCGAGGAGGAGATGGCTCTCGCCATGGACAGCCCCGCGACCCCCGTCCAGGCTCTCGGCGTCACCAAGCTCCACGACTGCGGCCACATCTTCTGCAGGAAGGAGTTGAGTGCCGCTACATAGATCCTGAACATTACTTTCTAACGCCGCCCCAGCATCATCAACTGGCTTGACCAAGGGGTACGCCGTGCACCCTGCGCCGCTCCTGCCTAGCGCGCCGCGCGTGCGACCGCGTTGCTCACGCCTTCTTTCCCAGCGTAATTCCTGCCCATCGTGCCGCCACGCCCTCGTCCCCGGCCTCCCCGCTCGCCTCCACGTCCTCGGCGAGCCCGACCTCGAGGACCTCCAGGCGCTCGAGCACGGCGTCATCCAGGCCGCCGGCGCGCTCCCCCTCACGCCCGAGCAGGCGTCGTCCCTCCGCTCCGCGATCATGCTCCTCACCGAGGGCGACGGCATCGAGCACTTTGCGCCGCCCGACGCCGCCCCGCAGCCCGACGAACACGAGCGCGAACGCGAAGACCGGAGCGCGTTCGTCGGCATGTATTCGTGAGATCGCGCTTTCTTTGCTTTCTGCGGCACCGACCACGACCTTCCACGAGGATCCTTCGCACAGTTTCGTTCGTCAGTCTCCATCGCACTGCTCACTATTCGCTTTCATGGGTCACATGTCTGGATAAACTGTACATTATGCTGATCTCTTATCATCGCACGGATTATTTCTCTTATGCTTTGCTTCGCCGCGTGCCGTGCCTTGCTCGCGACGTCGTGCGCAAGGTGGGTGAGGTCCATCGTCGACTACTTACGCACCAGCGCGGTGTGCTACTCGGACTTCGGCCTTCGCTACGAGGCAGGTCGTGCCGGTAAGACTAACATGCTCACCATTACCGATCGTCAATAGGTCTTCCCGCTCTCGCGCAAAGATGCACGGATGTCCCCTGTGCAGCGCGAATATCTGCAGGTGAGTGACATAGCAGTCTCCGCGACATTGCGACGACGCTCATGAGTGTTCGAGCAGGCCCGCTCGAAGAGCTCGGCGTCGTTCGACGCGACGGTTTTTACCACCCTGCTCGGACGTTCAAGGTGCACCGTTCGAGCAGTCGTCGCTGATGGCCAGCACTAACATGAAGCTAAGGCCTGCGCCTTCCTTGACGCACCTCGGCATCGAGGGCAGGCTCTTTGTACCCGATAGTCGCGATACTGAGGTCAATGGTTCCAATATGCATGTCCTCAACCTGAGATCACTGCATATACCCATAGATCCCGCATCGCTGTCTTGCTCGACCGATGACGTACCTCCACGTGCGAGCCTCCAGTTCGTTGCACGGAGCTCGCTGGCAACGGACGGTATTGCTGACGAGGAAAAGGCACGTGCTCGAGCTGCGCGGGCCCCAGCAAATCGTGGCTTGCTCGTCGACGAGCGCGCCCGCCTGCGCGACACCCCACCCTACGAAAGGTTCGCTTCACGGCTGGCTGAATGCGATGCTCGTCTCCGTAAACACATCCGAGTCAGAGCATGAATATATGATACAATGACACTGAGTCCCAGACGACCGTACAAAGCGCGGTGGATAAAATGCCTGTCACCATAACTCTCAAACACGGAGCCTATCTCGCACCTCCGCCGCCGTGATGACGCGCTTGGAAGGCTCGTACTCCCAGCAAGCGAGCATAGTTTCCCATAAAAAGTCTGGGATGGGTCGCTCTGACGAAGCGCGATCCTGGATCTTTCCATCGCGGATGGCAATCCCGGCGGCATCGCTCCGCTTGTAGGTGTAAAATGGATCCTTTTCAGTGTATATCTGCGATGCATCAACGCAAATGTCACCTAGTCGGTCATAGAAAGAAATATCGAGGCGCACTCACCCGCCATGATACTTGACCAAGCGAATACACATCGCTTGCAGGGGTGTGTTGGGTGTGCTCAAGATTGAAGCGTGTATGATCAAGTATTTCCGGGGCCATGTAGCGCGTAGCGCCTGCGGTCGCTGAGCTGCAGCTCATCCCGGAGTCCGAGAAATTGGCGAGACCAAAGTCGACCAGCACAGCGTCCTTGGAAGCGTTCACGAGTATGTTACCCTAGGGTAGATCGGCTTGCTTAAAATAGCTTCCTTCGGCATGTTATGAATACTCACGACATGCAGGTCTCCGTAAACAACTTTATTGCTGTGCAAATATGCCAGACCGTACGACACTTGATTGATCTGAAGCTGATTTTAGCACCACTCTGCAAGGACGCGTGCATTCAATAAGACTTACGAGGCGAACGGCGTCGTCGCAAGACCATGGGACGCGGCTGCGATAATTTACCACATTGCCGTAGTCCATCCAGGGAAGGACGATACAGACTGAGTTCGGCAGCAACTCCTGGTCGACTCCGATGATTGGACAGACGTGATTGTGTTCCAGACCACGAATTAGAGCGATCTCTCTATAGAATGCCTTGGTAGATATGCTATCAATGGATGGACAGTGTTCGCTGTATTGATCGATGCGTCACCTTCGTGTGCTTCACATTATCTGTCATCTGAGCGAAGACGTGGAGCGCCTTCAAAGCCACCAAGCTCCCGCTGTACTCGCCCTGGTATATTTCTCCGTACGCGCCTCTGGCCTCCGGATGCGAGCTTTTCCGCTGCACATTCGATAGCCACAGCCTGTGTGGTAGCTGAAGCGATGACTCGCACAACCGCACGAACAGCCGCTGCAGAGATGATGCATCGTCATGAGAAACGTCTCCTGACGGTACAACCTGTACAAAGGGAATGCCGGCTGTGGTAGCCAACTGAGGGCGTAGGATCTACGATCAAGTGCTATTGAGCAGACTGAGCATAATTTATGACCGAGAGGCGTACCGAATCAAAAAGGTCAAGGACATCTTTGGCATCGTCTCCCTGCAGACCCAATATCTTGCTCTTCTCGCCTTCGGACAATTTCTGGAGAGACCGCATGATGATGCTCTCATCGTGTTCCAGTTCCGTGAGTATCTCCCCATCGACGCGCCTAACATGGAGCTCTACGGCAATCTAGTGCACACACCATCAATCAACAGGCCAACATCAACTGATTTGGTGATCCCACCTGCATAATTGTTTTGCGAGCTCTTGAAGTATGTAAGACTCTCTCAGCCGTACACATCTCGACCAGGCGAGTGTCCATGCTGAGCACAGACTCAAGTGCCTCGTAGCTAGATACGTATCTTGTAAGAGGCTACATGCTTAAAGATAGCAAGGACCACGGCCCCATACCTCTTTGCAGCAACATTGTCTTCCTCTCTCTTGAGGGCATACGCCCGTTCTGCCAGTATCTGTGTGACATGCTCCAAGATACACTGCTAAATATTCCTGTTACGGTATATCAGAAATATCCAGACGCACCTGATAAACGCCAACTTGGACCACATACGGACTGTAGGTGCGGCATGCAACCATAAGCCGCTCGATTGCCTTAGTAAAACGTCAGCTAATTCTCGTACGTATATTAAATAGTACAAACCTCTTCGCAAGAAGGAAACTGCTTGAAAGTATGACGTGCACGAAAATGCAATCGCGCGGTATCGTCGTGCCAAAAGGTGAATGACGCGCATTGTGGACAAAACCAGGATGTCACCAATGTCGGGGAGCCTTCAGGCAACTCGTGGCTCTCCTTCGTCGCATTGATGAATAGAGATATAGATGGCGCAGAAAGATCTGAGCCTGTCAAATAATCACACTAGCTTACAATAGCAAGATTAACATACCTGATATCCCATTTCTCTGCCTCATACTCTGATCACCAGTATCTTCTGCAGTTGCTTCATCTTCACCACACGGCCAGCCGTGCACCCGCCGAACATTGCTCGTGATGAAAGGAAACCCCCGAAAGAGGACCAGTCGGTACTGCACCTTTATGCCTTGCACAAAGATACATTGATCCTTTCGGACGTATTTCGAGTCACCGTGTGGGCGGCGTGATGAATCTGGAACTTGAAGGTATGTGAACCCCTGGCGATGGTGAGCCGAAGAGGCGGCATTCCTCGTTAAAGAGTCTCCGGATTGTACTCCGACCACGTCCACGCCAGTCGTGTCCAATGTGGCTGTTGTCGCCCCGTCAAACGCGGTTACGCTCCAGTCTCGTGTGGTTTTGTACCACCCTGTGACCACCATGATCTCGTCTGGCCTTACTTCGAAGCCTAGCACCTGAGTTGCGTACACGTGCCACTGCGGGGAGCGATGAATGACATAGTCCTTGATCCACCGGGAAGGATGCAGCATTTGGGCGGTTGCCTCGTTGCGAAGCGTAAGGGCAGTACCCTGGTTGTGGCACTGGCAGGTGCAATCCACTGGATAATTCGAACCTAAGGTCCATGATAACCTGTCGCTGCCAGTGCTGACTGGAGCATCAGCAGCCACAATGTAATTAGGGCTAAGAACTCACGATGAGCTCAGGTGCTTCTTTCCATGATTGCAGTAATGTGCAGGGAGGAGGGCTGTCCCGATTTGGTCAATGAGGGGCCATTGTGCAGCCCAGCAGCCAGCCTCGATGTCAGTGAAAGGTCGGTAGTGGCAAGTGACTTGTTTGTCTGCTGCAGTAGTATCAAGATGAAATAGTCGGATAAATTGACCCTGAACTAAGAGTCCAACGTCTCCGATTTGGGGTTCTCCGGAGACATGGGGCTCGGGATGCCAAAGGGGGTAGCCGAAGCCCAAACTTGCGAGACTAGTTGCATAAACCTCGTCCGGAGAAAGTCGTTTAACACCAGGCATGGCGCATAGGAAGGGTGTCAAGAGCGATGAGGCCTAGGTGAGGTCGCGAATTGGCGATGGCAGTGAGTGAGCCGCTCCCGCACACGCGTCTATTGCACTGCTTCAGTACTTAACTACTCTGATAGAGTTTCTGCACTGAGCTTGAAATTGTGGACCTTGAGCTTGTATGATACTGAATGGCTTGACATGAAAGGAGTCCTTCCGAAAGCCCAGTGACACCATGAGGCCCTGCACGTGTTTCCAGTCCTCCACCGTCGAGTATCGTCTCGGGGTGTTTGCAATGACAACTACCAGCGTGCACAGTAACGACATGTACACAGCTGCGATGGACACTGACCAGGAGCTCAATAAATGCGTTTGTCGTGGCGAGCACCTCTGACAGACATGACTGGCTACCACGATACAGTTGTGCACCGTTCCTCTCCCCTGCCGAGACCAAAATATACAAACTCCCACGCAGCTGATCGCAGGCTGCAGGCGCACTTTCCCTCATCTCTACTCTGCAGTGGGCAATAATTATATTCATGAGGATCACCCGATCGACGTTGAGTTCCAAGGTATGCGCTGGCGTGCGGCAGACTCAGCCTGGAGCCGCCTGACATCGGGTATCTGCTCAGGTTGGCCTCTCCAGATCCCGTCCTCGTCCTTGTCGCCCCAATGGAAGGTGTGGAAGGTGTCGACCTCCATGCCCTTGGCCCACGTCTGGCGGACGAATGACGCGTTGAAGGGTGGCTGCCAGATCCACCACTGTCACGGTCCGGTCAAGTCAGCACACAGGTCTATGACATTAAGCAAAAAAGGCGGCGTACGTGATCGACGTATAGTATCGGATCGCCTGGGGGCGACACCAAGTGGAGCGCCGTCGGCGTCGCGATCTCGAGGAAACAATCGGTCTCGAGGAACAGGCCGAGGACATGCATGAAGTCGTCGTAGTGCCGACCAGGGATGTACATCGTGTCCGCCGATCCGCCGATAAAGCGCGTCCCGTCCGTCAGCGACGCGAGGTGTTCCCGCATGTGTAGCGGGACCTTCATGTACGCCGACATGCAGACATGGACACCAACGTGCGGCTCCCTACAGAAATTCGCGGATAAGTTCGACCATCCGAAATGGTCGCCATCGCGCAACACTTACCCCCACCACCAATCTGGTCCCCAGTGTCTCCACGTCGCGGTCAAGTTGACCGACGGGTCGGGTGAGATGTTCGCCGGCGGCGCATGGAGGGTCTTGTCCTGGTCCGCGACCACGTCGCGCAGAGCAGGGTTATGAACGTATTGCCCGAAGGGTGAGTGGTACCAGAAGTAACGTTGGTCGAACTGCTGGAGGCGCGGAACGTTCAGTAGAGTGTCGAACGGTGCCCAGAGATATCCGTCATAGCATGGATATTCGCGCATTGCGGTGTATAACATGTGATGAGCCATCTACCAGTGGCGAATTAGCGGAGTGGCATCCAGAGCGAGGAGGAAGAGCGTACTCGGCCGGCCATCTTGAAGAAGCTGGGGTCCGACAAATCTTCGTCCGACTCATACGTGTCGACGAGAACGTCGTATGAATGGTTGTGGCCCTTATCCTCCCTGCTTCCGGGCCCGACGAAGACGATCTGCATACACGTCAGCTTCGCATTCACAGCCAAGCATTAGGGAAGACCTCACATTCGGGAACCACTCAGAGTAGACTTCCCAATAGGAGTCGAGGTTCACATCGTATCGCGCGTGACTGAAGAACACGACAAGCAGGATGTCGTCGAACGCGTGATAAGTCCGCTCTTCTGGGCGCGGCGGGACCATTGGAGGCACTTTGCGTGGACAAGTGATCTGCGCCTGCGCGATATTGTCCATAATCGTGGGATGGGACTCGGGTGGCGTCTCGAGCAGTGCGCGACTTGTGGTGTTGGTTGTGATTACGAGACCTAGTGTTGCAGCGACAAGCACCAGTAGCGCGATGATCTTCACGAGCAGGCCCTGGGTAGCCTGGGGACAAATATGTGTCGACAGTCAGTACCCTGAATGCGGGAGCATGTTAAGCTTACCTTGGGATGCCATTCTTGGCCTGAAGTCGACAAGTACGCAATAGCTCCCAAAATCGCAAGGCCAGACCCGCACAACAGGCCTGCAGTGTACTGTGTGTGCGCCAAGCCTAGACCGAACAAGTACAGAGCAGCGCTCAGAGCCTGCAGCACACCAGCCGACACCGAGCCCTGGGCTGCGCTTGTCAGTGCTACCCACGTGCGTCCCTAAGAATGCGGCTCACAATATACTGCGCCGAGCACAGCTATGTCGAAGAGGGCCTGGAACACTGCCGCAGCGAGCGTGCGCGACTCCGAGAAATGCGCACTGAGCTCCTGGATGACCGGCTGGGACGCGCTCTTCGCGAAGGCAAGCGCGTTGAGGATCGTCGTAAACGCAAAGAGAAGCGTGTGGAAGGCGGGAACGGAGATACTGTGAACGTGGGTGTACACCTGCGCCAGGTTAATGTCCGAGGAGATACGGGAAATGGTGACCTGGACGTACATAGTCCATGAAAGTCAGATAGAGCGAGGTTGAGAGCACTACTGCGGAGAGGATAGGGTATGTGGAGGTGGGTATTAGCTTGGGAATTATACTTGACTAGGAGCAGTCGTGAGGTAGGGTACGAGCGAGAGAGCGATGCAGCTTCACCTGTACGATACAGAAACCAGCGATCTGGACGATGTGAGCGTCACCAAGTGCAGCAAGGGGACGATGTTCTCACCTGTAGCAATGTGGCCTGCCACTGCAAAAGTCCGAAATCCCTTGAGAGGAAGAAATATGATAGCAATCCGGTGACGAGCGTTCCAACAGATGCAGCAAGCCAGACAGTAACGGAGTCTGTGAGTTCTTCGGAGAATGCAAGCTGCAGAAAATGAGCATAACGCAATATATCCGAGAACAACGACGCACGTTGTGCCGATAGACTGTGAACAGCACGGCCGCAAGCACGGCAAACGCGGACGCCACGCTCGGCGGCACGCGCCCCGCGCTGGCACGTTGCTGCGCGTGCTTCCCCTCGCCGTCCCACTGCGCCTGCTCGTCCCCGTTCACGCTGCTCAGCGGCAGCGTCTCCTCATGCTGCGTCCTCCGGCCGCTGCCCGCGAGCGCGCCCCGGCGGCGCTGCCACGCATAGTACACGATCGCGAGGACGAGTTTGAGGGCCTCGGGGAGGACGGGGTTCCGGATCGTGAGGGGCACGCTGCGCGCGGCGCCTGCGTTCCCCGTCGCGAGCCACTGCTGCGCGAGCCACGCCGCGACGAGGGGTGTCTGCGTGCGCGCGGCGCGCGGTGTGAGCGCGGGGTGGTCGCCTCGGAGTAACGTGTGCGTCTCACCGCTGCCCTCATTTTTCGCCAGAGGTCATCGTAATGGGCGGCGCTCGGACGCGAGCTCGGCGCACTCATAGAATGTGGGTTCCGCCACGGCAGAGCAGAGGGAGCAAGGGGAAAGCGTGGTGGGCGGCGAGCGCAAAGCGGGGAATGGTAACAGGCGCCCATTTGCGTCCGCGGCGCGACCAGCTGGCTCCGCGCGCCGAGCGTCGTCGAGCACGTCACGCCGTTTCCGCCTCTCACAAGCGGGGAAGGCACATTAAGACGTTTGAGCATAGTGTACAGCGTATGTACTTTTACAAGATCCAAAATACAATAATTGCAACGGTGACTAGTGTCCACATGAGAAGGTCGAAGATCGGGACGTCTAGTTTGTGCGGTCAGTGGGTACCATTGCTCGCGCCGTTCGCAGCTCCGTTCGTGACCTTGACGCCATTGACGGCCTTCGTGACGGGCACGGGCACGGGGGCGTCGAGCCCCATGGCCTTGCGGCGGACGAGCTCGCGGCGGCCGCGGACGCCCTGCCGCAGGCGTTCGAGCGCGGGGACGGTCTGCTCCCACGAGATGCACGCATCTAGGATGCAGCATCAGCATCGCGATGCGGACGAGAGCTCGGAGCGCACTCACCCGTGACGGACTGGCCGTACTTGAGCCCGACGGGCCCGGAGGGGGGAATGTCCTGGCGACCCTCGACAAGGTTCGACTCGATCATGACGCCCATGATCATCTCTGCGGTGTCGCCCGCCTCGAGCTGCTTCGCCTGCGCGCGTGTCAGCATAGCCCTCCGCACACACACGGAACGCGACTTACGATGTCTTCGGCGACGTCGAGCTGGCGACGGTGCTGCTTCTGGCTGTTGCCGTGGCTGCAGTCGATCATGACCTTGGGGGCGAAGCCGGCCTTGATCATCTTCTCGCCACAGTCGCGGACGTACTCGGCCGCGTAGTTGGGGCCGTTCGAGCCGCCGCGGAGGATGACATGGACGTCGGGGTTGCCCTGCGTGCGCGGTCAGCATATAGGTCGCCGAAGGGAGGCGGCATCGCTTTGGGGAGGCGTGAAGCGTAAAAGGACACCGAAAGGAACGGCATTGTGATGTCGAATTGCTTCGTGTCCACCGCATGGTCGGATCGAGAGAGAAATGAAAGGCACACCTCCGTCTCGACAATGCTGCTGAGGCCACCCTTGCCCACGGACAGGAAGACGTGGGGCCGGCTGGCTGCGCGGCAAGCGTCGATTGCGATGCCCACGGTGCCGTCCGTCGAATTCTTGAAACCCGTCGGCATGGACAGCGCAGAGACGAGCTCGCGGTGGACCTGCGACTCGGTGGTGCGCGCGCCGATGGCACCCCAAGAGACGAGGTCGGCGGTGTACTGCGGCGAGATGGTGTCGAGGAACTCGCAGCCGGCGGGGAGGCCCATGTTCGCGATGTCGAGAAGCAGGGTGCGCCCGAGGCGGAGGCCCTTGTTGATCTGGAAGGTGCCGTTCATGTCGGGGTCGTTGATGAGGCCCTTCCAGCCGACGGTCGTGCGCGGCTTCTCGAAGTAGACACGCATGACGATGAGCAGCTCGTCCTTGGCCTGGTCGGCGTAGGCCTTGAGGAGCTTGGCGTACTCGAGCGCGGCCTCGACGCTGTGGACGGAGCAGGGGCTAGGAGAACAATTAGGGCTGGGCCGATGGGATCTCAGCCGAAGTGGGACGCACCCGACCACGACCATGAGACGGTCATCGTTGTTCCGCAGGATCTCCTCGGCAGCTTTGCGAGCCTCCAGGACGGTCTGAGCGGCGTTGAGCGTCCTGTGTGAAGGTGAGCACCGAAGCGTGAGGATGTACGTGGGTAACGCACAGAGGGAGGTCCTCCTGGAGGATTTGGGGCGGGATGAGCGGCCTGGTAGCCTTGACCCTGCGGTCCTCGAGCCTGTTGAGAGCCTCGCGGAAGGAGAGAGCCATGCCTAAGTCTGTCACTGGAGAAGGAGAGGGCGGACGGGTTGGCGAAGAAGCAGCCGGGCAACTTGGGGGTATATATACGCACTGGTAGATCAAAGTAACGTTATATCGGGTGATCCGAGGGAGTGGGGCGAACGTGTGCACGGGTTGGAAGGAAGGAGGCTATTGTCCTTGGAGATCTGAGGATGAGAATGGACGAAAGAGACCGGACATTTGCTCGAGCAGTGCAGAGTTGCCTCAAACCGAGTCAATTACCGGGCGCCTCGCACTTCTGCACTCAGGAGGATGCACGTGCCAGGCGCGAATAGACGCCGATCGCGTATTGTCCTTGGCGCCTCCGCTCTGCCTGTCCTCGCCATCGCCCGCCCTCTCGAACCCGCCTTGTCTCAGCCCGTTCAACGCACACAACGAGATCCACGATGGACTTTTCAACCATGAACGCGGCCGAGCAGGCACACATGACAAAAATCATCGAAAAGAAGCAGGCTAGTTCCCCAGTCGCTCCCTTCGTCCCAGGCACTGCTGAAACATGTCCTGCCAGATGCAAGACTTCCTGCGCATGTACTCCAACCTTGTTGAGAGGTGCTTCAACTCGTGCTGCAACGACTTCACGAGCAAGGCTCTCTCCTCCAAAGAAGTACGCCCCCGTCCCTTTCTCCGCTGGCTTCTCGGAACGCCCGCACGGACAGTCGGAGCTGACGATCTTCCAGGAGCAGTGCGTGCTCAACTGCACCGACAAGTTCCTGAAGCACTCGGAAAGAGTGGGAGCGCGGTTCGCAGAACAAAATGCCGGTGCGTGCTCGACAGCGGACGTGCGAACGTGTCCGTCCGACTCACACCGCCCTCGATCCTCCCCGCAGATGCCATGGGTGCCGGCAGCAAGTAGCATTCCGGCCATGTCCATTCTATCTCATGCCCGATGCTTCGTCCTACGCTACGACATACTCCTAATTCATTTGTCCTGCTTGCACGTCCCGCTGTCACTCGCTCGTCCACCTTCTCGTCTATCGAAATGTCACTCATCTCTCAGGCGGCTGTAAGGCGGATACCAACACTGCCAGCAAAATCCAGATTTCATAGGGCACACTGTGCGGTACGTGGTATCCATTCAACGACAAGTACATGGTATAGGGCATTTCGATATTCAATGCGCATCGCATTACGCCTGGACGGCCTGTGCTGCTCTGCCCAATTCATCGCGCTGCAGGTCGGTTGCGCCAGCAGGAGAGCCCACGTCAGAGCTCCCATGCTCGTTCTCAGGCTCCACGGGCATCTTCAGGGCGTTGGCCTGGCCAGCGATTGGGGGTTCGCTGTCGGAGCCGGGCTCAGTAGCGAGGGCGGGCTCAGTGATAAGGCCAGGTTCGGCCGGCGGGGGTGCTGAGGCCTGCTTCTCCTCGGCGTCGAGCTGCTCAAGCCATTTAGTGACGAACTTGACGTGTGCACCATAGTTCATCGTGGCTTCAAGCGAATCCCTGGAACCGGGTCAATGTTCTCTGGATGAGCGTGTTTGACACGATACGCTGTGAATAGAGCCCGCACGCACCGCACGATGCCCTTTGAATCTATCACGACTGTCACCCGAGCGTCGACGAGGCCCAGCAGGCCCTTGCCTATGTGATATGCCTTTCGCGCTTCGCCCGCCGAGTCGCTAAGCACAGGATACTGGGCTGGGAGTGAGAGCAGTTCTCTCGCGCTCTGTCACTGATTGCGTACCGTTAACTTGTGTTTGTCGACGAATTCCTTCTGCTTCTCGACAGGGTCTGAGCTGATACCGATGACCTGCGCTTTGGTCGTCTTGAAGCTCTCGCGCTCTAGAGACCAATGAGCACACCCGCTCCCACGTCCCCGACGTATAGTGCGCACGTACCGACGAGAGCGTCGCGAAACTCGCAGGCTTCTTTGGTGCACCCGTACGTCCCTGGGCGCACGCAGCGTTTCGTCAGCGACCCCAGATCGCAGCAGATGTCGGGCACGCACCGGACTTCGGGTAGAAGAACAGGACGACCGGGCGCCCGACGCTCTCGGGTGCGAGGTTGTATGTCTGGCCGTTCGCGTCCAGGAGCGACAGCGGCGGGGCGGGCTTGCCAGTGAGTGCGTACGAGCGGGGCATCGCGGTCAGAGTGCAAGGGGGCGCCCCTGATGCAGCAGGGAACCGCCTTTAAACGGACTGGTGACCCTCTGACCGCACGGTGTGCGCAAATGGCCCCGTCGTGCGGAACGCTCTGGAATCGCTGACGTTACGAGGACCGAGGGCCGTGGCCAGGGGCTGCGCAATGCCCGTTTCATGCGCCCTTCTTGGGCTCGCCGGCTTTGCCTGTGGTCGGGGCCTGCCTGTGCAGGCTGCATGAGAGGGGCTCGCCTGCGAACGGGCGCATTCGAGGCTGGGACTCGGGGTGCAGAGTGAATGGAGGCGAAAGCGTCGGTGCAGCGTGCAGGGACTGCAGGGTCCGCGGATCACGGTCTCGATCGCGACTTTGAGTATCTCTCCATCGCTTGTCGACATCGAGCCTTTGCGAGGCGCATATCTGCGTGTGATGCGGTATAAACTCCTTGTGATATACCTTCGAAAGAGCCCCAGTCGCAAAGCGTCAATGTCTGTAAAGACCTCACGCGCAGTATCCCTGCCACGACCCACCCGACGCCCACCCAACCGCGCTCTGCGGAGGCTCGTCCCCGCGCATGGTCTGCAGGCTACCGAGCCCAACGCTGCCGATGGATGCCGTGTGCGCGCTGCGCCGAGCACGAAGCTGCGAACGGCAGCGTCGCCCATGTACCTGCTGATTGTGCTCGGGAAACAAGGACCGATAGGAGTGCGCCCGGGATCCGGCAACTGCGTGTGCCCACCGCTATGTTACAAGAGCTGCTTCGTGTTCGACCTCGTTCCTTCACCCTCGCCAGCACGCCCGCGTAGAGGTCCACGAGCGCGCCGCAAGCATGCATCTCAAGTCCAAGTTCCCTCAACCGCCGCCCGTCCCGGACGCGAACGCGCACTACGCGATGTTTGGCCTTCCGGACTATCCGCAGCCGGAGGACTTCACGGTCAACATCGACGCGCCCTCGGGACGAGAGAGGTCGTACTACGAGCTGCGCCGGCTCGTGAAGGAGGGCGCGACGGGCCTCGCTGCCTCAGAGTCCGCAGGTGGACTCGGTCTGAGTGCGGAGGCGGGACACATGGTCGGGCTATACAGCCATAACTGCATAGTGAGTAGAGCATATCGACGCATCCTTCCACACACATCTAACCTATTTTATAGGACTATGTCGCCATGGTCAATGCGCTTATTTACATTGGCGTGCCAATATCTCTCCTTTCCGCCTATTCCACGCCTTATGAGCTCGCCCACGCGCTGAAGACGTCGAAAGTGACTCATTTGTTCATCCAGCCCGACTTTCTGTCAAAGGCCCAGGAGGCTTGCAAGCAATATGGGCTCGCAGAGGACCGCATATACATCTTGGAAGGCAGTTCCCCGGGTAGGAAGAGCTTCCAGGACCTTGCAACACAGGTCAGACAGCGCGGCACGCACCTCGCAATGGTGAAGGAAGTGACCAAGGATACGCTTGCATACCTAGTCTTCTCAAGCGGCACAAGCGGTTTGCCAAAGGGTCGGTTGAGTATCATTCATGAACTTGAACCCCGTGCTCAAGTCCTTGTCTAGCTGTCATGATCTCTCATGGTAACATCTGGGCGATGGTGCTCTCTCAGATGATCATGAAGCAAGAAGAGGATAAGGTCACACAGGTAAAGTCGCCAGGGCGTGTGCTCCAGGACTGTAGCTAAGCCATAACCTAGCTTCCGCCTCCCGCGGCACCACCCGTCTGGCTTATATTCTTGCCGTTATACCACACCTACGGCGTGCACATGGCCTGTTTCCGCCAGTTCTTCCTGAAATCGACCTACGTGATTGCCCCGAAGTGGGACGTGCAAGTCGTGCTCAAGGCGATCCCGAAGTACCGCGTCCAAGTGATGCCGCTCATCCCGTCGGCCATCCACCAGATGGTCAACAGCCCGCTCTTCACGAAGCTAGACCTGAGCTCGCTCGTGAGCGTCTCCAGCGGCGCCGCGTATCTGCCGCCCGAGCTCGCGCGGAAGTTCATGGGCGTCGTGAAGAGCGCGGCGACGATGCTCGAGGGCTACGGCATGTCCGAGCAGGTGCGCGCCGCCGCTATTGTCTTCCTCTTGTCCTCATGACCCCTCCACAGACGCTGAGCGCGATCCGCAAGCCCTTACCAGGGCTCTACGGCCTGCACGCGCCGCTCGGGTGCACGGGCATTCTCATCGCAGGCATGGAGGGCCGCATCGTGCGGCCGGACGGCACCGAGGCGGGCGTCGACGAGCCCGGCGAGCTCTGGGTGCGCGGCCCGAACGTCGCGCTCGGCTACTTCGGCAACGAGAAGGCGACGCGCGAGACGTTCGTCGACGGCTGGCTGCACACCGGCGACGCGTTCCGCGCCGACCGCAACGAGCTCCTCTTGTGAGTCCGCCTGGGCCCGCTGGCCCGATGCTGTGTGCCGCGCGGACGCTGACGCACGTTCCAGCTTCGTCGACCGCGCGAAGGACACGCTCAAGGTCTCGGGCGCGCAGGTCTCGCCGACCGAGATCGAGGACACGATCCGCGCGCACCCCGAGAAGCTGACGACGGATGTCTGCGTCGCAGGTGTGTCTGGCGGGCGCACGCGCGACGAGAAGGTCCCGCGCGCGTGGCTCGTGCTCAGCGACGAGGGCCGGCGCCGCGGCGAGAAGGCCGCCATCGGAGCGCTCGACGAGTGGGTCAAGAAGAACTTGAGCAGGTACAAATGGCTCCGTGGCGGCTGGGAGGTCGTAGATGCGGTACGTCGAGTGCTATTGTTTTGCGAAGAGTGGCGTTGACGCTGTTGTGTGTATCAGATCCCTAAGAATCCGACTGGGAAGGTCATGCGTCGTGCCCTGGTAGACCGCCACGAGGCAACGCTAGCTGAGAAGGCTAAGCTATAGAGGGACTACTCTCTCGCTGTAATCTACTTGTATATCTGTTGTAAAATAGCGTTGAATCAGACTAGTACCGGTTGAAGTGTCCCTGGTTTGGAAGCTCGAGAGCTCTTGTACTTTGGCTGCGACCCGTCCGCAACATATTCCATTTGAACTTCCATGCGAAATGAATCTGCTATAATACAACCTGCTGTACTAAAATTACACAATGCCATTCTTCTGTTCCTTTCACCGAAGATACTCGCGAGTAGCCATGATGTATCAGCGATTTACCAGGCGCGGTGCCCACCGTCAACGATGATGCTGCGGGCACGGGTCAGTCATGAGTAACCGCTAGCACGTCAGGGTACGTACTCAGAGCCAGTGCAGTAAGAGCTAGCGTCGCTCGCGAGCCAGGTGGCGACGCCACGGAGCTCGTCCGGGCGTCCGATCCTACTCTGAGGGTTCTGCGATGCCCAGATGTCGTACAGGCCAGGGCTACCGTCCAGGAACATTCGCGTCATGCTGCGAGAGGTCCCACGCGGATCAGAACAAGACAACAACGGGCTGAAGCATGCATTTGAGCGCACCTGGTGTAGATGTATCCAGGGCTGATAGTGTTGACACGGATGCGGTCCTTGCCCAGCTGGCACGCCATCGTGCGCCCCATCTGGAGCACCGCGGACTTCGAGGTGTTGTACGCACACCAGCCGTGATTCTGATTCTGGATCGTGCCGCTCATGCTCGCGATGAGCGTGATGCTGCCGCCGTTGCCGAAGCGCCGCATCTGCCTGCCGACTGCCTGCGCGGTGAAGAACACACCGTCGCAGTTCACGCGCATGACCTTTGTGCATGTCAGCAAGACGCCTATGCATTAGGCATATGTGGCGCTCACTTCGCTCCAGACGTTGTCCGGGTAGTCCAAGCAGTCGTACTCGGGCTTGTTGACACCAGCCGCGGCGACGCAGAAGTCGAGGCGGCCCTCCTGGTCTCCGATCTTCTCTGCCACCTTCCACATGAGCTGCTGGTTCGTCGTGTCCGCGCTGATGTAGTCGAGGCGCGCGTCGCTCCCGGTCTTGAGGCCCTTCACATACGCGCGTGCGCGGTGGAAGTCCTCCGACGGCTCCGTGGGCAGGTCGATACAGTACACGACGCGCGCGCCGGCCTCGACGAGCGCGCACGCCATCTCGAGGCCCAGCCCGCGGTTCCCGCCCGTCACCACGCCGACGCGGTCCGTGAGCGCGAACTCCTTCGTGAAGAGCGTCGGGGCGGTTTCGCCTGGACTTGACGTCAGAGCTGAAGCTGAAGAGGAGCTGCGCAAAAGGGGCGTACCGCCGTTGTGCTGCAGGGCAGCCTCGACGCCGACGACGCCATACCGCGGTGCGGGTCCTGTCATGCCAGACATGTTGCTGTGTACAGAGGGTGAGTGCTAGGACGTAGGTGGTCGAGGTGTCGAGCGGACTCTTGTCCGTTTGCCAGCCTTCGCAGGCTATATATACGCGGCAGCGCACGGTGTATGCGGTCATTCGCGTGTCCGCATGACGGGCCAGAAGTCCGGGAGAGGGCACGAGTTCGCGGTCGGCTGTTTCTGCGGCGCGTCGGGCGCCGCGCGACGCTCTTGGTCGAGCGTGCCCGACAAATTGGGGAGCCACCGCCCGCGGCACGGAAAAGACATGGGTCACATTCCCCAGGGCGAGACAGCGGGCCCAGCGGGCACGGCGTGCCACGAGAACAGCGAAACCTGTGCAGCGGCGGGTGCGCACTCTGCGGGCTGCTCGCGTCGTCATGCCCCCTGTGCTGCCCGTGGAGAGCGAACCGGCCGAGCCGGCGGAGGAGGCATTTCACGCGTCGATTGGTCCGCGTCGCGGGCCCGCAGCAGGACCGCTGTGGCGACGAGGCGTGGGACAGGGGTCTCCTGGTGGAGATGCTGCAGTGCGCCACACCTCAGGCTACCAGCTGATCTGCGAATGAGACAAGTACGCGGCTAGCAGTCAACTGGGGTCCTGTTCTTCACAAAAAATTGGCACTCACCTAGGCAAGAACACAGCAACCCCTGACTTTCTAGAGTCAGAAGTGTGAATGGGTCGTATGCATTCAAAGGCAGGCAGCCGCGCCCATGTCAGTGCACAGGCCATTTTGGGGCTCCTTCCGACTGTCGGCCAGGCCATGCGTTTCTCTATCGAGCATGACTGCCTACAGAGCAAAATGTGTGACACCTTCACGAGCATGGCGTCGAGATGATTCAGACCAGAGCTTCGAGAATTGGGAGAGCAAATCCAAGCGCAGCGGCCGCCAGGCGGCCGCGGGTCGCTCTCCTCGTGAGTCGTGCGAACTACCTTCCAAAAGCATCCTTCCCGCTTGACGCGGCAGCGGTGACGGGCGCGGCGTTCGACTACGGACTGCTCGTCCACCGCACGGCAGACACTCCTTCTTGTACTCTACCAGCACTCGCCTGCATCATGTCTGTGTGCCCGCCGTACGCGCCGTTCTTTGGCTTCGCGGGCGTCGCCGCCTCGGTACGCACATATTCTCCTCGCGTATGACGTCCGGCTCACCCGCTGCCTCCGTATTGCAGATGATCTTCAGCAGTACGTTTGTTGGCGTGGGCCTGGCGTAGAATTCGTGAGCTCATATGCTGCTTGAAGCTGTCGGTGCCGCGTTTGGCACGTCGAAAGCCGGCATCGGTATCGCAGGTCTCGGAACGTTCAAGCCCGAGCTCATCATGAAGGTGCGTCGCGTACTGCAGCATCCGCCGCCCACACTGACCCACACTCCCTTAGTCCCTGATTCCAGTTGTCATGTCTGGTATCATTGCCGTCTATGGCCTCGTAGTGTCTGTCCTGATCGCCGGTGGTCGTGAGTTGTCTATGAGTTTGCCTTGAAATGACGACATCACAGACTCAACGAATGGACTCCCACAGTCAAGCCGACAGACTACTCGCTGTACAATGGCTTCATCCATCTCGGCGCAGGCCTTGCCTGCGGCTTCACTGGCTTGTCGGCGGGTTACGCGATCGGCTATGTCGGAGACTCGGTGCGTGGACTATCATTACAATGCGCAACAAGCTCACATTCGCATTCAACAATAGTGTGTTCGGGCTTACGTCTACGAGTCGAGAGTGTTCGTTTCTATGGTCCTCATCCTCATTTTCGGCGAGGTCCTGGGTCTGTATGGGTGAGCCGTGTTCGCAGGTGGTCCGCATATTATCAACGCTGACACCATCCGCGTAGACTCATCGTCGCCCTGATCATGAACTCAAAGGCAGGCAGCTCAGGACAGTGCCCCATCTAAATCATCCCCTGGCTGTCCTTTCATACAAGCATAGTTCATGTGCATATACCACTTCAAATAGCACAACGGAGGATGTGACACTTGTACGCTTGCTTGGCAACAGTTGGCGGACATCGAGGGTTCAAGCTGTGGGTATATATGCACGGGAACACTGGACATCATATGCAAGCTGCTAGCGTCAGCTGCGGGCGCCGTTCTCAGACTGCTCACGAAGCCCTCCCCCTTCGTTCATCGTCACTGCCGCGGCTGTAACTTCTTGCCCTCGATGATCGCCCACGACGGGCCCGGGAACGAGAACGAGAGCTGCCAGATGAACTCGAGCTTGATGAAGAGTCAGAGTCAGAGTCTGAATCTGAGTCCGAGCTACTTCCGCTCGAGTCTGAGTCGCTGGTGGACGAGCCGCTGGAGCCTGAGCCAGACGATGACGAGCTCCGTGACCTGTATAGAGTTAAGATTGATATTAATTATTGGAAAAGCTATAAGAACGCACCGTTTCCGTCTCTTCCGAGGAGGCTCGCCGTCTTTATCCTTCGAGCTACCCTCCTTGGCACGCGCCTTCTCCTTCTCTTCCAGGATTTTATTGGCGGTGCCCGGTCTATAGACACTAGTCAACATATGAGACAGAAGCTACAGCGTGATCTACGCACTTGCGCTTGAACTCGTCCGGAACTTCAACTGACGGCTTGCCGTCGGCCTTCAGCTTTGCGAGGACACGCGGGTTCTCTAGCTGCTGCGTCCTGGACGGGCGAGATAGATAAGGACGCTGTCCTTTGCATTGATATGTGAAGTGCCCTAGCAGAGCAGTCGGTCCACGTGAGTGGTATATAAGAAAGGAGCACGCATCGCGCACCTGTTTGGAGACACTTTTGGCAGACGGTGGAGGACGTGGCGGTAGGGTTGCTATTGCTGCTCTTCTTCCATGGAGCGTATTTCGACATCTTCAAACAAGTGACGAAGGGGGCTATGAGCGGTGTCGAGGTGGGCAAACAACTCAAAGAGACGGGCGAAGGAGAACGCTACCGCGCGGGGTGCACACGCACCGGGCGTCACTCTGATTGTGACCGTCACAGGCGGCTTCGACTTTGTGGCGCAGCTTAGCGCGCGTCGGGCGGCGGGAGCCCAGGCCCTAGACCCGCGCGAGGTTGCTTTCCGTCTGCCTTATGAAACCTAGCATAATTGACGCATGGGGCAATTATCGCCATCTGGGCATGCAGAACAGGCTCTGGCTGGGGCATGGGCTTCTCCAGACGCACCTGCGCGTCCGGCCCCTGTTCCATCGGCGGGCGTCTCGCGCGCCCTCCGCCTAGACCCCGCCCGGCGCGGTCCAAGACCCAGCGAGAATGGGACCCAGGACCGCCTGCGCCCCCTGCGATACCGACATCGCCCGGGCTGCACGCATGTCGTCCTGTGTATCCCGGGAGCCCTTGGGCCTTGCGAGCCGCCTTGGCCTGCGTATAAAAGGCTCGGGGGTCCAGCGTGTCGAGCCATCAGCCAAAGCATTCAAGCACTCCTCCGAGAGCCTACTACCACTCTACCACACCCAAACACACACTACATCGTCACACCCTCGACGATAAAGATGCTCAACCTCATCCGCGCTCGTGTCCCGGTACGTGTCTTCGCCCTTCGCACCCGTCCCCTCCAGTCTTACCGAGCCCACCAGGCTCTGACCCTCTGGACCACGCTCCAAGCTGGCATGTGGGGAGCAGTCTGGTTCAGGTGGCGCGAGCCGAGGTGAGCTTGACCTGTTTCGCCCCATCCATACCAGCATGCTAAAGAGCGACCTCTTGCAGCGAATTCCACGGCCAGCTCAAGTCCGCGATACCAGCCGGCCACATAGGCCGCGGGAGGTATCTGAACGACAACCTCCCGACGCTCCGCGGGATGGCGCACCACACAGCGTAACAGCTGCGCTAGACGAAAAGAGCTGGAACGAAGATTCTGTTAATTCCATATACCACACACTATTATTGGGTTCCGTTTCCTACATGTAATATCAGCGCACTGTATATTGAACAAATCCTCGAGGAAACTCCTTCACACGACTGACGTGAATCTTCGGTCATATTTACCATTAAATTAGAGAAGCTATTCGATACATTTGTCGATCGAGGACTCTGCAGATTAAAGTTATGACGCTTGGTTTCTTGATGGTGCAAGCTTTCGAAGCGAAACATCGTAGACCACTGAAATCGCGCTAGGTGAGGGGAGGCCCAGCTGAGATCACATGGAGACACACCCTCCTCTATCTTCTTGATGTCGTATTTTAAGCTGTCATACCGCCGGCGGAGCGGGTCGTTCTTCAAATTGAGCTGCGAAAATGTTCAGCACCGATACCTGGGTACATCGGACAATGCGAACCATGGAAAACCCTGCGAAGATGTCCTTCACGAATGTCGAAATCTTGATAGGTTCTTCGAAGTTCCCCATCGTGACCGCATTCACAGCAAGGCGAGACTGCATATCACATCATGAGGTCACTAACTGAAGGCGAGAGGAAGTCACTTACGAGCTCATTGACCAAGCTAATCACTCCATGCAGGTAATCTTCCGCTGCCAAAGCGTACCGGTCACTCCATTGCGGGTCGACTGCGTGGGTGTAAATAGGAATCCGCAAAACGGCAGAAATTTGGCGCACTTCCAAGAACGTCGCGCACTTGCGGCAGCGTCAAAAGGGTACCGGTCTCGAGGTACCCAACCATCGTCGCAGCGAAGACCGCGCTCCGCAGGGAGTTGGTCCACATGTCCTTCCACCGCCAGAACTGCGTTGGCGGCACAACGTTCGCGATCGCTGCTGTCGTCGTTCTGCAGCTTTCGAGCACGGGTTTGACCTGCCCAAGGAGAGCTGGCACTGATAGAGGTGAGCGGAGGCAGTGGCATAGTAGCGCGTCAGGCGTACTTTGCTCGGCGGGTGTCGAGTGAATCCTGTTCAGGAGACCGGACATCGTACGCGTCTTCTTGTCGAGCTCAGCGACCTCGTCTTTGATTTTCTGGATCGTACCGCGCGTGAACCTCCCCTCGAGCTGCTCGCGTAGGCTAACTGCGAATTACTTCTCTGAGCTCGTTGTCCTGCTCCAGGAGGTCGTTGACGTATTCGAGGTCCTTCACATCCATGTTCGTTGAGCAGAAGGGCACAAAAGCAGAGCAAAGAATAGCAGCAGAAAGGCGAGATAGCAGGGACGACAGCGGAGGAGCAGAAGATAGCGACGAGAGAAGGACAGGGCAAGAGCGTGTCCGCCTATGTCACCGTGACGCACGCGACGCGCGTGACCTGCAATGTTTTAGACGCCCGAGCCGAACGCGTCTTTCGGAGGCGAAGTCGGCTGACTGACCTTGACCAACTTGCTCTCCCTCCACCACCGCCTCGCTCTGATACCCTCTTTCATCTATACCATCTCTTTTTATTACTCTCTTGAGCTATAGGTTTCTCTCTTCTGCTACATATCTTGGCATCGTACGTTCCAACGCGTCTTCAATTCACTTCAATCCGAACTACAGCTACATCCCCAGACCTCGCGACCTTCCCACTCACACTAGAGCTGCATTTGTTTCATGGCACAAACAACCGAAGATGATGTCTGCAAAAAGCTAGAAGAGTTCCGTGACGCTCCGCCCGTCGCGCCGCCCAACCCAGACCTCTACACGATATTCAAGTTTCTCGTCCTCGACAATTCTCCTGCTACAGGCCAGCTACACTGGTTCTGTGGCCAGGCTAAATCACTGGTTGTTGAAGCTGCCTCTTTCTTGCTGCGATTGCATGCGTACAATAGCCAGCTTGTCGCGCAGTGGAGGGAGAAGCTGAAAGCCTGCTTAGCAAGCTGCCCCCAGTGTGTCAGGCGGTTGCAGGAGTTGAAGGAGACAACTCGCAAAACGTGCGTCGAACTACATCTGTGTTCCATGAATCAGGTCTCACGAACCTACAGATACTTTGGGGCGTTCCGCGACGCGACTTTGAACGACTTCTGGAAAAGTTTCGCCGTCTGGGAGCTCGAGACTGCCCTCGAATACTGCAAACGTGCCAACCTCGCTCTGGATGCCTCCACTCTTGATGCACAGCTCTCTCAGTCTCGGAGTCTTCTCGACGCCCCGGCCTCCATCGTCCTCCTTATGCTATCTACCCTCCAGACCTTCCGGAGTACAGAGGCCATGTCCCTCATCCGCGCGTACATCCCAGGCGGACCTATATCGGGGTGGCCCTTGGACTCTCCCCCTGCAGGCTTATTTCTGCTGCTCATGGACCAAGACGAACGCGTTCGGACATGGGCGTACCAGCAGGTGGAGCGCTACACCACCAAGCCAATGCCTCTCGAGTTCTTCCTCCCCGCGCACCTGGAAGCACTCGAAGCTACTCTGGCTGCAGTTAGCTCCCCGAATGCCGTCGCAAACGGCTCCGCGTCTGGCCTCGGTCTTTCTTTGTCACATGAGCCTATCGTCCTCTGGGCCGGCTATGCGACCATCCTACGCTTCGTGCCGCCCGAGAGGATGAAGCCTGACATGGTTTTTGCTACTGACCTAAGGACGAGTGTTGTAGCTCACTTGTCGGATTCGGGCCAACGTGAGTAAATGGTCCGAGGACCCCTAAGGCGCAGTTCGTTCTGACGCATTCTTCCATTCAGACTTCGTCGAAGTCTTGAAGGCCTTCATTCTCCTCCTCTCGAGACTAGATTCCAAGTTCTGGGAAGGCGAAGGCGAGGAGTATCCCCTACTCGTTTTCAACACTATTCGGAACAATCGCTTTTACTCGGAGTCACTGGAGAACGATCAGCCCAAGCATACTCACTGGTCGGTCCAATGGATGGAAGCGTACGTCAAGTCATTGAGAGAACTTCCTGGGCTCCAGAGCCTGTTCCCTCTCATGATACAGTACCTTTGTGAGGAACTGCAACATGAGCGGTACAAGGATTTCCGTGCTTCGGCTGTATGTGTGGCTGCGAAGGTCCGTATCTATATTTCATGCTGTCCTATCGAGGATTAACACCTCTTTAGCTACTGGACGCCATTTTGGTCGAGGCGCCGCAGGACATGGCTGCACAGATGTCGCCACTTCTTTCTGCAGTCCTCGAGACCCTTGATATCCACGCAAACGTCTTTACCTCTGTCGCCTTCGGCCGAACATATGTCGCAGATACATGGGCGGATGCGAGGCGTTCAGCGCGAGCTCTCATTAAGACGTCGCTAATTACCGATATCAAGTTAATCTTTGCCACCATGCAACGCCTAGCTACCGTCTCCTCCAAGTCGCAGCCAGTAAGCTACCCAAGGATCCGCGGGCAAATTTGGCAGAAGACGTACGAGTCGGTCCTGCCACAAGACTCCGACGGCGTCGCGATGATCGTCGCAACCCTCTCTGACATCGCACACGTCGACGACCTGAATGAGAGCGCCTTCGCGGTAATATTCAAAGACTGCCCTACGAAAGACGATCTGGCGAAGACCCTGCGAGGAGTCAATCTCGCATTGAGGACCATTCGCGCTGGCTTCTCGGACGCTGTCTCTCGGTACCTGGACTTCACTGAGCCCAAAGATGCCCAGGCCCTGCTTCGCAAGTCGAACGTGGTCAAGCAAGTCACGACCCTCATGTTCTCGCCTGTCGAAGCTCTACGACTGCCAGCTCAGTCTCTGATCGGTCTTGCTCTCGACGGCGAATCCCGCGCGGACTGCTTTCGTGCACTGCTGGAGCTCAGCGCAGATGGCACCTTCGACGGCATGTGTACTGCGCTGCAGAACTTCATCAAGTTCACAACAACGATGCCGGAGGCGTGCAACCTCTCCAAGGCGCTCGCGCTCTGCCTTACCGATGTCATCGACGTCCTGTCCTCTTCGCCCGACGGGCTCCTTCATCGCACGCGCTTTCTTCAATCGTTCAAGAACTCTGGCCCTGATGTGCAGCTCCCGAAGTGGTGGGACCTCATGTGCCAGGCCCTGGTACAAATCTTCTACCGCACGCCGCGCTGGGCCGATTACTTCGAGAACGAGGTGATGATCACCTGGATGCGCGACGCGCTTATCTTCGGCCGCGACATGCTCGCACAGCGGAAGCTCATTGAGAGCAGCGCGCTCGCGCTCGCGCCCCAGCCGTCGGCGGCGCGCGGCAAGTCACGCATTGGCACGAAGATGGTGGACGGCCTGCAGGCGGTGCTCCTCGAGCTCACACGCTGGCTCAGGCTCACGGACGAGGAGCTCCTCTTTCAGGCGTTTGCGCTCCTGCAAGCGATGCTCGCGTGCTTTCAGGAGACGAAAGTCAAGCCCAGCGACGCCGCGCTGCAGAAGCTGCAGAAGCACGTCCGGGACGCGCGCACGCCAGACCCAAGGAAGCCGCAGACGCGCCTGGATGCGACACGCGTTGACAGGCTGCAGAACGTCATTAGCACGTTCGAGGAGAAAGAGGAGGATGACGACGAAATTCAGATCATCTCGCACACGATCGTTGGCCCCTCAGAGCGACGCAAGGAGAAGGAGAAGGCTAAGGCTAAAGAGAAAGCGAGGAAGGAACTGAAACCGACGACGCTGCCATCTGGGCCTTCCAAGGTCAAGACCCCCTTCCCCTCACGACCCGCTGCTCGCCCCGAGCATATCCGACGCCCTTCGGGCAAGTCTGGTATCAGCAGTTACTTCACGGGCGATGACCAAAAGAAGCTCGAGGCTGCCTCAAGCATGCCCAGGTTCAGCAGATCCACGACCGCTACGTCAAAGCCGTCCAAGTCCTCTACAATGCCGAAGCCCTCTCGCGATACCGCTGACGACGCGAGGTCGGAGGCGTCGTCGCTCGGGGGCTCTGCTGCGCCCTCGTCTGCTGCACCTTCCAGCGACGAGTCCGACAGCGACGATGGCGAAGAGGGCGGGCTGGCTGCCCTCGCAAAGCTGCAGAAGACACCCACGATCAAGAAGGCTCCTGAGCGGCGGCAGGTCAAGATGCTGGACCTTCCCGGCACCGCGCATAATCCTGCCATCGACAGGATGAACCAGAGGTCGGCCCGCGAAGAGGCCCGTCGCGCTACTCTCCGTCTCAAACCTGACATCACACGCTTACATCGCTTCATGCTGTCTTGGAGCTATGACCACGACGGGCCTGAACCCCCAGGCGAGAAGCTTCAATTGCTCGCTGTGCCCGACAGTTTCAGGGACGAGGAACACTATCGGCGGGTCTTCGAGCCTCTGCTCCTCAGCGAATGTTGGGCACAGATCCAGTCGTCGAAAACGGACGGGAAGAAGGACGAGCAGTATTCCTGCTCAATTATCACCCGGCAGTACAGCGGCGACGACTGGATCGACCTCGACATCACGATTACCGACAGCGTACAGAGAGACTGGATGCTCACCGACGCTGATCTCGTATTGCTTCGTCATCCCGACAACCGGAAGAACGTCATGTGCAAGGTTCAGAACTACCGCTGGACCCCGATGAGCATCAACGCCACTTTGCGGATGGGGACGTCTCAAGAAGGACCAGGTCCGCAAATTGGCTCGACGTGGATGCTCAGCAAAATTACAAGGTACGCTATCGCATATACCCACTACCGCCTGTGCTAATTTCATTTTAGTCTCACGACTGTCCATCGAGAGTATGCCGCTCTTATGGCCTTGCCCTATTACGAGCTCTGCCCGGTAATCTTGAGGCCCAATCTGCCTCCGCCAGCAAGAACAAACCCGAACGAGGTCAGCGAGACCATGAGGGCATACAACCTGAACGAACCGCAAGCCAATGCTATTCTCAGTTCTTTGCGAACCGACGGGTTTTCTCTGATTCAAGGGTTAGTTCATAGCACCAAGCGTTTGTGGACCGTTGGACTGAATATGCAATTGTAGCCCTCCGGGAACAGGAAAGACATCAACGATTTGCGGCCTTGTGCAGGCGTTCTTGGCGAAACGTGGTCGGGCAGCTACCGCTATTCATGCAGGGCGCAATGCCGGCCCGGCGGACAAAGAGCCCAAGAAGAAGATACTCCTTTGCGCTCCGAGTAATGCTGCCATAGACGAGATCACCTTCCGACTCAAGGAGGGCGTATCTGGCCCAGGGCGACAGCTGACGGTCCCGAAGGTCGTACGGACAGGTGGAAATAAAGTGGGCCTTTCAGTCCGCGATGTCACGCTCGACTACCTCGTGGAGCAAAGGCTGAACGCGGACAAATCGGCGAAGGCGAACACTCAGGACGTGGGCAGCGAGCTCGCCCGGCTGCGCTCGCGGCTTGAGGCGGTGAAGCAGGCCCGCGAGGCGAAGCGTGCCGAACTGCTCGCCGTGCACGACAACACCGCGCGGACGCTACAGCTCGAAGAGGACATCAGGGCTCTTAACAAGGAGCGAACGGGCCTCACATCCCAGCTGGACAAGCTCCGCGACCAGCAGAAGTCCGACCGCCGCACTCTTGATGCAGTCAGCAGGAGAATCCGCGCAGAGGTCCTTATGGATGCAGATGTCATTTGCACTACGCTCGCAGGCGCTGGTCATGATACTCTGGAGCCATACGACTTTGAAATGGTGGTCATTGACGAGGCTGCTCAAGCCGTGGAGCTGAGCTCGCTGATTCCACTCAAGTATCGTTGCCAGCGATGCGTCATGGTAGGAGGTACGTACAAAGCTCAGCTGCCCTATCACATACTCTGACCGCTGTCTAGATCCTCAGCAACTGCCTCCGACTGTTCAGTCGCAGCAGGTACGGGACGCTATGCTCCTAGAGTAGCTTAGCGCTAACTTCTTTCCAAGGCTGCGAGCTATGGCTATAATCAGTCGCTGTTCGTCAGGCTACAGAAGCATCGTCCAGAAGCTGTACATCTTCTCAGGTGAGCTATGGAGAACAAGGATAGATGACATGTGCTCACGCTCCGAGTCCAGCATTCAGTATCGTATGCACCCAGATATCAGCGTACTGCCAAGTCAGCTGTTTTATAACGGTAGGCTGCTCGACGGTCCAGACATGGCCGCCAAGACGCAGAAGCCATGGCACATCCATCCCAAATTTGGGGCGTATCGCTTCTATAACGTCCATCGCGGTGTCGAATCGACTGCATCGCACTCGTATCTAAACCAAGCCGAGGCCGAGGTCGCGGTGGCCTTGTACAACCGGTTACGACAGGAGTTCAAATCTCACGATTTCGACTACAAGGTCGGCGTGGTCACGATGTACAGGGCGCAGATGCTCGAGCTGCGCCGCGCCTTCGAACGTCGCTTCGGCGCCGACATTCACGGGCTCGTCGACTTCAACACTGTCGACGGTTTCCAAGGACAGGAGAAGGAGATCATCATACTTTCCTGCGTCCGCGCTGGACCCGGTGTGGAGAGAGTTGGGTTCTTGCGAGGTCAGCTTATAACGACCATGCTGGCTAGCGACATAAGCTGACCCTTTCTCAGACGTACGGCGAATGAACGTCGCGCTGACGCGTGCAAAGTCCTCCATATTTATTCTGGGCAATGCCGCTACGCTGGAGAGGAGCGACGAAGACTGGCGCAAGATTGTGACCGATGCTCGCGAGCGATCATGTCTACTCGATGTACAGTGCCCGTTACCCCCAGGTCTCCGATGATGTGCTTACAAACCGATTCTTTCAGGTCGATGTCACATTTTTCACGAGTGCGTCGTCCGTAACTACTGCGACGAAAGCACCTGCTGCAAGATCAAGAGTGCCAAGCCGGCAGCTGGCACAGCCTCAACCTCCGCATGACCTGGCGACACCGCAACAGCTGGCCGCTGTGAATCAACGTGCTGCTCCGCCAACCGTCGTTTCGACCCCAGATTTCACACCCGAGCGGATCGCAAGCCCGGCCATGGCTGATCAAGCGTCTACTCCGACACCAGCAGCTTTGTCAAGTGTCACAGCGCAGAGCACTGTCCCACCCGTGCAGGCTGGCCAGAAGCGTCCAGCGGACGAACAGGACCCCGCGGGCCCCGAAGTCAAACGCAGACCACCGCCACCTGCGGACGGCCCACGACAGCCGCCGAAGCCTAAGCTACCGCCCGTTCGCGAAAAAAAGAAACCGAGTATATTTATGCCATCGAAGGTGAGCTCAGTGTATTCTTTTTATATCGCGATCGTTGACACTGCATATAGCGGCCGCCTCCTGGAGGGTCAGGGCCGTCCGTTCGTAGAGTCTAGTTTTCTATCTTTACATCTAGAGGGATCCACCGCTTCCGCTGCATTGTACAATAACCGCAATTTATCACTGACAACCTAATCAGACCATGCCCTACGCTTCACGGATCCTGTCAAGCTGCCACTTCGGCGATATTTATGCTTATTGCCAGCGCAATACGCGTAGTAGGAGCAGGTCGTCGCTGGTGAGCATCAAAGGTTATATGGAGCTCACTCGCTACATGCTTGATTATTGTATACGTCTAGGTTGTGAGATGTATCCGGTCCGGGATCGGCAGTGCGCCTCTCACCGACTGCAATATTCCAGCGGCTTAGTCGGCGTCTGGTTCACGAACTTCCGGATAGTCGGATGGCGCTTTTGCACAGTAACCAGGCGCCACAACGTTGCTTTGCCCGCCACCTGGTATGCTACCTGGACCGTCGCGCCGCGAAGTGCTCGCTTCTGAGGGCATCTTTCGCATGGACTCAGGAAGCACCCGCTGGTCTGATTTCCAGATGATTTCCAGCTGTGGAGATAAGACCCTCGACGTGCAGCGGCACGTCGACCTACATGCACTAGAGTGCCGCGCTCTGTCGGTATTCGGAGCGCTGACGCCAAGTTTCTCCGCGGAGTAGCTTGACTTTGATTGGCATCGACGTCTTCTTGTATAGCGCCACGCCCCGACCGTGCAGGATCAACATTGGTGACGTGAGTTCCCTTCGCGCAATCCGCTTGTCCTCCTACTAATTACAAGGTTTGGCCTCTGTGGTGTCCAGATCTACAAACGCCCGACCATCAGCCCTTCGCGGGAGGGTGTCCCGCTATTTTGGGCGTTTGAAGACCGGAAGCAGACCGTCGTGCTTGAGGACGGTGGGGGCATGGCGGCGCATGCGACGGAACGCCCAAGGTGAACCCTCGCTGGCAGCATGCGCTTGCTGTCTGAGGCAGCCCGCGGCCCTCGGAGAGCTGTCGGGCCACAGCTATCGGGTGTCCTACCGGGGCGTGCGCGCTACCCGCAGAAGACGCTACGAACACCATCCTGGATGGATGCGCACCTGCTTGTCGGGCACGCTTCTTCGTGTCCATTCAGGGTGCAGTACGTCGAGTCCTGGACGGAAGACCAGGTGAAGAGAATTTATAAACCGAGCAGCATGTAGGCGAGCCCTCAGTTCTGCGCCCTCACAGCAATATGCCCACCACTGTAAGTCAATACCTCCTCTGCGCAGTAGTCTTTTTGACGGTCCTTGCGATTAGCGAAACGTCCACTTCGTTACAGATTATCCTCGCAATGTCCAAAACGGCCTTCCAGGAATGATAGTACCTCAGTTTGTCTACGAGGCGCCCCGCCCCACTGGACATGCCCGTGATGAGGCACTTCCTACGCTCATGTTCCATTCCGCCGATGGTACGCTGGGCGTACGCGTTCAAGACGTCCTTGATGGCAGGGCACACATAGCCCGCGCGGAAGATGCTCCTCGGCTGTCATTGACAGGGACGAGAGTGAGTCTCAGAATATGCGTATGTACCATCATATTTGCAATCCTCATTGGCTCATCTGAGTGCTAGTGGCCCGGATACGAGGACTGGACATTCAACAACGCCATCAACTTGTTTGATAGCACGCCTGCAAAGAAGCCTGTCAAACTCGCCCGGATCGTCGATAAGATTGCGCTTGCAGTCAGTGCATTCTACAGTGTGCGTGTCCGAAGTTGAGCTTACTGCAAAATAAAATGTGGTACTGACATAGATCGACAGGAAATGGGCACTGTAACCGCGAAGGACGATGGCGCTTGGGATGTGCGCAGGATTCCTTTGGAGTCTCTGTATCTTGTCGAATTGCGCCAGGTGCTTCAGGCCAGCTGGCAGCCTGTCATCTGCGCAGACATCCATTGAGGTGTTACAGAGCTGCGACAACTCCATTTTGCGCCGCACGAATGTACGTCTAGCTTGAGAACCACTCTATCTACGGGCCGTCTATCTTCCAATCTTATGATGATTTTCAATGCATTCAATTTGCGTTCAATTCATGCGTGGACGAGCTCGGGGTCGACGGGCGCTGGCGTTGTGGCGCCCGGCGGGTACGCGTCAATCTTCGTTCCGACAGGGTTCGTCCTAACCACGAGAGCGTTGTTGGGCAATGTAGCCGCACGCACCTTCAACGCATATGGACACCACCCAGGCTTTTGTCGCAGATTTCTGCCTGCATTTTTCAGCAGCCAGCCAGTAGCCAGTCGGAGGCCAACTCCCCTGACAATTTGAACGCAGAGCGCGCGGTAACCGCCAGAATATAACTCGGTATCGCCGCCGTCGACTACCGATGCTTGGTTCGACAGTCAGGATAGACTCTTCGCAAATCCAGTACGTATCTCGGCCTTCCAACAGTTTCTATCGTTGATGCGAAGGGCTTAGCTTGGATTGTGAGGCTTGCCTGATGCTGAACGAGTCACTCAGCGGCTACCGAGCATCCACCTCGGACGGGATACCACAGGAATGTCAACAGCCTGAGATTTCTTACCAGATTACGAAGCAGGAACTGTGTCGCAGCCGCGTCGGTGGTCTGCACGCTGCATACAGGAACACCGAGCGAGGCCGGTAAATGGACGGAAACAACCGGAAGCGTGAGGCGTCGGCATTTCGACGGTCCCTGAGCAACTCTTTTCGACGAGAGCCCTATCTAAGAATCCTGCAACACCTGAAGGCCGAACAGCCCGTCGGTGCTTCGACATTGTTAGTCATTGACTGTACTCGCTGCAGCCACTAGACGAAGCGTAGCAAGCGTCTGCCAACTTGGTGGCTTACCGTGAGGATACCGTGGCTCCTCTCGAGGGCCCTTTCATGAATTCAACAGTCACCCCTTTACTAATGCAGGGGCGGGTTACACAGTGTCGCGCTATCGCGCCTGCCAGAGGCTTCCGTCGGCGGCGGCGGACGACTGACTGACAAGCCACCATGTGTAATTGTCGAGGAACCTTCCTTGTCCCTACCTCCTCCGTCGCCCGCGAGAGGCCTCTGATATAAAAGGTAGCGACACTGAAGTGTCGCAGGCATCTCAACGCATTCCTATCTACCCAATCCTCACCCTATCTCATCCTCATATCTACGCCAGCTCTGACATGCCTGCTGTTACCAAAGGCAAGGTCCTCGTCACCGGCTGCAACGGCTTCGTGGCTCTTTGGGTTGTCAAACAGCTCTTGGAGGACGGATATGCCGTTCGCGGCACTGTTCGAAGGGAGTCCGCCACACCTTACGTCAAGGATCTCTTCAAGAGCTATGGTGATCGCTTCGAGGTCATGATCGTCCCCGACATCACTAAGGTACGTCACCATGAGTGGGTTCAAGATTTTGACAGTGCTGATCTTGCCTCTAGGAGCACGCGTTTGACGAAGTGGTTAAGGGCATCGACGCCATCGAACATCTCGCGTCGCCCTTCTACCTCACCGCCGACGACCCGCAGGAGATCATCGGGCCTGCCGTCGCGGGCACCGTGGGCATCTTGCAGTCCGCACTCGCGCACGCGAACGATACCGTGCGACGCGTCGTGATCACCTCCTCCTGCGCTGCGGTGCTCACCGACGACCCGGACCTTTCGAAGTCGCGCACGTTCGACGAGACGCACTGGAACGAGCACGCGATGCGCGACGTCGCCGAACGCGGGCGCGCCGCGAGCCAGCCGAGCAAGTACCAGGCGAGCAAGACCCTCGCTGAACGTGCCGCATGGGACTTCGACGTCGTCGCCCTCAACCCGCCCTTTATCTACGGCCCCTGGCTGCACGAGGTCAAGACCGCGGAGCAGCTCAACACGTCGATGCTCGCGTTCTACAACACGGTCATCAAAGGGACGAAGACCCCAGAGCAGCTCGCGCGCGAAGGGTGTGTTCAGTTTCTATGTCGCTTGATGGCTTGATACTGATGAGCGAGGGCCCTGTCAGGCAATCCTGGGTCGATGTACGTGACATCGCTGTCGCGCATTCTCGTGCGCTCCAGCGCGAAGAGGCAGGTGACGAGCGTATCATCGTTAGCAGTGGTCCCTGGAATTGGCAGGATTTCGGTGCGTAGACTCGGGTCGATCTTCGTTCGTTTGATATCATCTCATGCACTATTGCTGTAGTCAATGCGGCACGCAAAGTCGAGCCCAGTCTGCCTGCAGGTAACACCGCATACAGCTCGGAGACGGCTGTGTACCACACTTGCTTTGACAACGGGAAGAGCAAGCGTTTGCTCGGTATGGACTACCGCACCATGGATGAGGCGACGCGAGATATCATCGCGCAGTTCCGGGAGAAAGGTTGGTTGTAGTAATGTGGTGTAGTCCAGTACTCGAGTGGTCCAGGCTCCTTACGCTTCATTCGTGATGTATACGCGTGACACTACCTTACGCTCCATATCATGGCGAACGCGACAATATGCACCCCGAGGCGGTTTCCATGTGACGGTATATCAATGTGGTAGCTTGCGCGTTCTCATGGGCGAACGACGTCGACGCCATTTTAAAACATCAACCATCAAAACCTTGTGCATACTGGCATGCAAATTCCCCCTAGCTCGCCCTCAGGATTCCCTGCCGCCCCCAAAGCCTTGTGGAGGTCTGGTAAATAGTGTGGTGGGATCGTATCAGTAATGGATGCTTTGAGTCATCACCCTGTGCCGATTCTGGCGTGAGGCAATCCCGAAGATGTCCTCGAATTCGGGATTCAAAGTAAATCCAGCACTTTAACGAAGAATCTAGTGGCTAGCAGGGATTCTCATTTTTTGAAAATGGAAAAGGGGCGAGACGACTAGCATTCATAGGCGGTGTATAGAGCTGATGAGTTTATAAGGTCGGCATATACAGTCTCAGCACGGGTTATGGAAGAAACGCGCATAATCAGCCGCCATTATAGAAATCAAGGATGCAGCGTCTTCACAAACCACTCAGCGGTTTGCTCCAGTGCAGCCCTGTACGCTTCAACGACTTTTGTAACCTTTGGATTTGGGCGAGTCGCAAAGCCGTGAACCGTTCCTGGCGACACAATGTCAGGGCGCATTCGCGCTAGGATGAACTTGCGCATAACGCACCAGGATAGTCCCTAAATTCGTACTCTACGGCCTTCTCCGTCCCTTTCCGCGCCTCTAGATGCTCCTCGGCCTGCCTTCGCAACGCCGGCGTGAACATCTTGTCCGCTGTTCCGAGTGCGGTCAGGCCAATAATGTTCCACAAACGCCAGCTGGAAAATACCGCACCTTCCGCACACACAAAGGCCACAGGCACACGCAGCGCCGCAATCGATTCGATGTCGTTCACAGACGGGTGGCACGCGACGAGGGCGTCGAGCAGCCCGGCGGCGCTGAGCCGCAAACACACCGCGCCACCGTAGCAGTAGCCGACGCCGCCGAGCTTCTCGTACTTCTTCTCGGCGCGAAGCTTTGTGAGGAACTGCGTAGAGGCACAGGTAACGATTTGTCAGCATGGGCAGCGTGACAAAGAGTTGAGAGTACACACAGCGGTCGCGCGCGGGTCGACGACGTCGGCGTAGACCGCGCGCACGCGTTTGCGACGGAGCACCATGAACCACGTCATACGCAGCTTGCGCATGAGCGAGAGCTTGTCATTTGGGTTGCCTGTGTCGGGGAGCAGCGGCTCGAGCTCCGCAGACGAAAATGGCGGACGTCCTATGCGCACGGGTCAGCATTCTGGGCACGGTAACGGCACAACTAGAGGAGGGGGGCGCACCGTCAAACAGGTCCGGGACCCACACGTCGCAACCTACACGCTGTGCGAGCTCGTCCGCGATGATTTTGGGGTTCTTAATCCCGAGGCCGAAGATGTCGGTGAAGACAACGATCGCGCGCGACGGGGTGTCCTCTGTGCCGCTCTTGGACTCGGGCGCGGGCGCAAAGTACGCCCCTTCGACGAGCTGGCCGCGCGGCTCGCCCTCGAGGAGGTAGCCCTGGTAGCAGTGGCACTTCATGGACAGCGGGTGTGGAAAGAGCAAGAGGAGAGAGAGGTGCAAGCAGCGTTCGACGGCTTACGCTCAAGACCAGAGGCGGAGCAATTGCTAGCTGCTTGGGGATCGTTTCCCCAATGCTTGGTCGGTGCATGGAAGACGCCATGGTGAGTTCGATAGGAAGCTTGAATTGCCATATCTACGTTTTGAAGGTCAGAAATCGGCAGAAAGACTGCAGCATGCACATACAAGCGGGGCTATCTCCGCATGAACGTAATCACATTCGTTCGAGGTTGTAGCAGCGGGAATGGGCAATCCAAGAAGCTTCCCTGCAGCGTCAGCCGTAGGGGATCATCCCTCAGGTCGCAAGGGGGCGTCTGACTTGGTCAACACGACGACATGAGAGACGAATCCTCAGGGCCATTTCTGCCCGACGCCACAACGGTGGCGGCTAGGAAGCCAGGCGTGATGCGACGTCGTTGCGCCTGCTGAAAATTAGCGTAACACGTCATGCATACGCACAAAGGAATACTCACCAGATGCTTGCTTATAAAGAGTATTTCTATGAGAGCTCAATCTAATGGACATGTTGTAGTTTGCCTTTGAGTGGCACGGTTCAGTCTACTATGATGTCGGGGTATGTCGAGACGCGAACAAGCCGCCAAAGTTGCTGGGGAAAGCAGCGGGCTACAACCAGTAGGGAGTACTGATTAATCTCAGAGCCATTATACACTTGCCACGATGTGTCCGCGTTGGCGGGAAGTGAGCACAGGTCGGTGTTCGAGTCTGACTCCGGCTGAGCCCTCTTGAGTCGCGTGCACGTGTAGGCGCCCATATACGCCAATGACTTTTCTCAATCGATTACTCCTCGTAACTCCCAAGTCCTACCGCCGCGCCCTCCCTCCTCTACAGCCGTACTCGCATCTATACAGGAGAATGTCCGTAGCAGCGTCCATCGCCAAGCTTCACAGCCCCCTCCGGGAACTCGTCAGCACCGTCGCCGACGCGCACCATGGCAAGTCCGAGAAGGACAAGGCGGAGGTCTCCGAGTGGATCGAGAAGGTCGCCGCTGGCGACGCTGCCAGGCCTGAGGCTATCCAGGTGAGCATTATCTGTGCGCTTTGCATGTCTTCAGGTGACCGATGCAGGAACAGGCCCTCGATGCCCAGCTGACCCCGAAGACCTACATCGTGAGCAACTACTTCACCGCCGCAGACGTCGCTCTCTACGGTGCCCTGCACCCCACCCTGGTGTGTCCCTCTATTGCCTTGACGCTGCCTCACCGCTAAACTCGCCACGGCTCCTATCCAGGCGCAGCTCCAGCCCGCGCAGTACTACGCGCACCCCTCTGTGACGCGCTACTTCGACCACATCCAACACAAGCCGTCCGTCCGTGCGGCCGCGGCAGCCCTCGCACCCGCGTTTGATGTCGTGCCGTTCGACCTCGACGGCGCGCCGAGCATCGAGCGCAAGGCAGACCCGCCAAAGGAGAAGAAGAAAGCCCCGAAGGCCGAGCCGGCCGCCTCCGGCTCCGCGCCCGCGCCCGCCCAGAAGAAGGCGAAGAAGGAGGCTGCGCAGGCCGCAGATGAGGACGTGAACAAGGATACCGGCGCGCCCGTGCCCCAGCAGAAGAAGGAGAAGAAGGAGAAGAAGCCTGCGCAGGAGAGCAAGAAGGCCGTAGCGGAGGACGCAGGCGAGCCTGTGCCCTCCATGATTGACCTCCGTGTTGGACGTATTGTGGATAGTGAGTCAGCCGCTGCACACGAGCGCGCTGGGATTGATTTCGTGACGCAGTCAAGAAGCACCCGGACGCCGACAGTCTCTACGTCGAGGTACGCTTGTCATTCCACCCAGCTATGAGACGTGACTGACCTTTCCCGAAGCAAATTGACTTTGGCGAGGAGACTGGTCCCCGTACAGTCGTCTCTGGTCTTGTCAACTACATCCCGATCGAGAAGATGCAGAACAAGACTCTCGTCGGTGTGGTAAGTGTCCTCAGAGCGGTGGCCGGACGTAGAATTAACCCCACTTTCAGTGCAACCTGAAGCCGGCCAACATGCGTGGTGTGAAGAGCTTCGCCATGGTTCTTTGTGTACGTCCGCAACTGGCTTTATGCCGACTGTTCGTCTGAGTTTCTCCGCTAGGCAACACACAAGGACGGCAAGGACGCAGGGCTCGAGCTCATCGAGCCGCCTGCGGGTTCTGAGCCGGGCGAGCGCATCTACTTCGAGGGTCCCGAGTTCGAGAGTACGTGCATGCCCGCCTCATGCGATCTAGCCAATGCTAATTGCCCATCGTCAAGACGCCGAGCCTCTCTCGCAGCTGAACCCGAAGAAAAAGATCTTCGAGACAATCCAGCCAGGCTTCACAACTCTTGAGTCGCATGAGGCGGCCTGGGTCAACCCCGTCACGAAGCAAGCCCACCGCATCCGCACAGCGAAGGGCGTCTGCTACTCGCCAAACTTCGTCGGCGCGTCGCTGTCGTAATAGAGACATCTCATTTCATTGTAATATAGAAATCATCGCCAGTGCGTGACAAGTTTTATATTCGCTCTCCCTTCCTCAGGACGCTGCAAGATATCTCGGTGAATGTGAGCCATCATGGAACAAGCAGTGAGCACTCACAAGGGTCTGGAGCGACCAGCATGAAGCTGCCCGCGATGGGGTTCCCAAGGCCGACCTCCTGCGCGAACTGGCTGATGTTGAAGTTCGAGATCGAGGTGTTTGGCGTCACGAACGTCTGGCTGTTGAAGTCCTTCGGCTGCTCAAATAGCAAGAAGATATACCTGTACAACTTCTCAGCACTGCGCTCCATGCCCTTGCGCGCAGGCAACTCACCGGTGCGCTGGGGAGCCCGCGGGCGGCGTCGGCTGCTGCCAGCCCGACAGCGGGACGGTCTCGTTCACGAGCGTGACCTGCTCAAGCCCCGTAATCCTCCCGCGCACAAAGTTGCCCGCGAGGAAGTGCCGAATTTGGGCGACCGTCGGGTCGGCCGGCGTTGGTGCGTCCGGGTCGACGGTCGCGACGACAAAGTCGCGAGTGGCCGGCAGCACGCCGCGTACCGCGAAGTGCGGCGGACCGACGGTCGCTGAATACGCGTGTCACAATTGAGATAAGCTGGAGATGAGAGATCCTGCGCACCGTTACGCGGGAGCTGCTCGCTGGCGTGGATGGTGATCGAGGGGCCGGTGGCCTGCGGGAAGGTCACCTCGAGGAGCGTGGAGGGCTTGAAGGTGATGTGGAGGTCGGCGGGGATCTGCAGAGCAGCGTCAGACTGCCATAATGCTGCACATTCGACGGGTTGCTCACGTTAGCCTTTTCGAAGGCGGCCTCAACGGTCTTCAGCGAGGTGTCCTGCGCGAGGACAGACACTAAACCGCAGAGGAGCCAAGTCGTCGAAAGTGTGAAGCGCATCGCGTAGGGCTGCAGAGGATTGCTGTGTATGCCTCAGGACGCTCTGTTCTTTTATATGTGGGTCGATGGATGCTCTCGGTCGGCTTGGTGGGGCGCGGTTCACAGCCGTCATCCCGACGAACGAGCGGTCCGCGCCCACAGTCCCGGACGTTTTCTCATGAGGACGTCCGCGAAGGCCATGAGCGCAGCAATCAGAAAATCGCCTGCGCGCACGGTCCCCATGTAAATCCGCCAGGCATGATCTGTCGTGTGGCGAAGACGTGCCAAGGCACGCGCGACCTCCCGTGCGCGCATGCATGTGGTGCTCCCGTTCCCATGGACGTGGAAGGCGCCGCGCAAGAATAGACCGCGTTAAGGGTGCACCTGAGTCTCCGTTAGAGCGTGTATATTGCAGAAGCAGAGACATGATGCACGACGTACTTGGGGCGAGGCTGCCCTCCGGAAGCAAGTCCCAAAACCGGGCCTGGGTCTGCCGGCAGCGGTGCAGGAGGGACAGTTTTTCGCACGCTCGTAATTAATAAGTCGATATTGCGCTATACAAGAAGGCTTCGAGGACGTGCATGACGTGCTGTATAACGACAGTGTTGTCCAGTCATCTTGGTCCCTCCAACCGATGGCCGGGCAGCGACACTCGGGTGACTTGCTGGTGTGTGCCATCGCCGAAGCGAGATCCTTATGCTAAGCCCTCACGATCGGGATAGTATTTTCATTCAGCAGCAGGATGTTTACTGCTATATTTCAGTGAACAGAGTGAAGAACGTTTGTCATGGATTACTCACAGCTGGCTGGCTGCCGGCTCGATAAATTACATCGCTACCTAACTGCCGAGACGATGTCAGCGTACTCCACGCAGCAAGTACCTTGTTGCGTCGGGAACCTCGGCAGTAATGGTCTCTGGCACTCGGGGACGGCATGAGAAATATTACCCCTTCAGTGCGGTGGCTCCATGGATGATGGCTACTTGGCTGCCAGCAATTCACCGCCAGCAGTACTTCGCTCAACTTCAGACTTGGAAACAGATCGCGCGTTGCAGAGGCAGGAGATATATGCGAGTTCTGGCCGGCCGATGTCGAAGCTCGGTGTGTTTCTGGAGAGACCGCCATCGCGGGATGGAGCCTGGTCACGAGCCCTGGTGAGCCCAGCGTCTGCCGGGGAAGCCACGTGGAAGCCACGCGAGAACGCGAGAGGACTGCTCGCGCGGGCAGTCGGTTTGTGTTCAGCCCTCCCGATGTTTGCTCGGCCAGGCCTCAGCACGGCCTTCCGCACCTTCAGCACCTCGGCATGCAGGTCTGCTAATTTCATCTCCAACATTGGCAAGCAGCCCATCAAGATACCCGCCAATGTCAACCTCGAGCCCATCCCCACCGGGCTCGCGGTCAGCGGGCCTCTCGGCTCGACCAGCGTGCCCTTCCCCGGCTTCGTGAAGCTCGACTTCAGCGAGCCCGAGCACCTCACCGTCTCCGTCGAGGACCGCACGCACAAGACGCAGCGCTCAATATGGGGCCGCACCCGCACGCTCATCGCGAACGCCATCACGGGCCTCACCGACGGCTTCACCACCCCCATGTACCTCGTCGGCGTCGGCTACCGTGCCGCGCTCGAAGACGACCCGATGGGCGTGCGCCCGGGGTGGACAGGGAAGCGGTTGAACATGAAGCTGGGCTTCTCACATCCGGTGTACGTCCCGATCCCAGACTACATCAAAATCGAGGTCGTCTCGCCCACCAAAATCCTCGCGAGCGGCACGGACAAGCAGATCCTCGGTCTGTTCACGGCTGCCGTGCGCAAGAACCGCCCGCCAGAGCCGTACAAGGGAAAGGTGCGTCTGCCACGCCTGTCGCGCTGTTTTCGCCTGCTCACCGGTGCCTTCACTCCAGGGTATCATTGTCGGGCAGGAGAGGGTCAAGATCAAGAATGTCAGGAAGAAGTAGACGCAATGCATCCTTATTTTATGCACGCCTGCATCCGTGCTCTCGTCGTCCCCTTACAGAGCATGAAGACGCGCTCAAGGCGCTGCCCAGCGAACTGCACGTTGGTGGCTGCGGTCACCGGAAGGTCATGTATCGAGGCTACACCGTACCCGTTTTATCCTTCTCCTTCTCCCTGGAACGCAGTCTTGTCCTTCAGTATCGCTGGGCTACCGCTAGTAGGTGATAATACCACGTTGGTTCCCTGTTCCGCTGAGCCCTGGCCTTCCATAGAATGTCCGCATGCGTCTCGGCCCTCTCCTACTTCAATAGAACAGTACAGCCTCTCCACTTGGCAGCCTGTGGCAGTTGCATATGGTTTGGGCTCTGCTCCGCGAAGCGCCGCGGGTGGGCCGCCGTGAGATACTATGACCCTCGAATTTCGAACTGGTATACGCCACAATCTCCTCTTGCACCCGTACAGCCACCTCTTGCGAGCATTGAGGTGTTCGCGTCCGGTCGTCCTGTCTCGTATTGCGGGATCTTGTAGCTGAATGAATGTGCGTTTTGCGGAGCCGGAATCGCACAGCTCTGCGCAACCGCCGCCCTCGAAGCGCCGCACTCCTGAACTGACCTAACGTTCACCACCATGTGCTTCCAGTGAGGCAACCACGGGGTGAACTTTTGCAAGTCAAGTACGAACCGAGGAGCACTGGCCATCGTAACAAAGCCTTCCGATCCGCCGGTGTGGCCATGTCTGCTTCACCGACCACTGGATTTCGCGATAGAGCACAGCAAAAGGCAGATTCACGGCTGCCCACGGGTGTAAGTTATGTGTATCGCACCGCGCCGCCAGGAAGCTGACGTTTGGGAGTCTTTGTAGAGAAAGAATGTCCTGATATATGACAACTGTTCCATGCATCGGTCGACAGCTTCGCCCGGCGGTGGGAACACACGCGCATGGCTCAAGGCACCGAGCGCCACGAGGCCCAAGGATGATGACATGCCTCCCTTGGGCGACCTCGACGACGAGGACGACGAGGAGGGGCGGATCTTTTCGCGCTACCAGAAGGAGTCAAGCACCTGGTTGCTCTTTGTGAGTAGTGCTCCCCGCCTCCCCGGTGTGCGCCCCACTGACTCCGCGCGCAGTCGGGCATCCTTGCGCTGCTCATTACACTCTTCATCACCACCTGCACCCCCCACCCCCTGCGGCCGCGCGACACGACGCAGGAGATCACTGCGCGGCTGCAGCACATGCACGGCCAGCTGCTGCTCGCGGAGCTCGCGCGGCACGGCCTGAACGCGAGCGCGCTCCCGTACGCGCTCGCCGCCGCCGGCCCCGCGCTCGCCGCAGAGCCCGACCCCGAGTCGCTCGCGGCGCGCATGCGCGACGTGTGGGGCCCCGCGCTGTGCTACAGCGCGCTCATCGTGAGCCTCACGGGCGCGCTCGTCTGCCTGCGCATCAAGCACGGGCTCATGGACTGCACGCTCCGCTTCTTCCCGCTCGCGCCCGCGACGCCCGACCCGCCCGCGCTGCGCGCCGCCGTCGCGCGCCTGCGCGAGTACCGCGTGAGCCGCGCGGAGACTGTCGCGCGCACGCGCCGCATCGCGCCCGTCGTGCCCCCGATGATGTATGGCGCCGCGGCGATGTTCGCGTGCGGCGTCGTCGCGAACCTCGGCGCCGCGGCGTGGCTTGCACTCGCGCGGTGAGTTGTGTGCGTGGGACGGCAGGGGGCTGGCGTGTCCCTGGCGTTGGTTGCATCGACGGGACGCCTCGGATATGGGCCCAGCCCGCTGTGCGTCTCACCCTGACCTGGTTTCGTTCGCTACCTCCTTCGTTCACAAATCCCGCATATACGCGCCATTTCCCAATGCTTCTTGTACACGCAATCTTCGTTCCAATTTTCTGTATCAGTACTCAGTGTACCAATCCCCTAGTCCGTTGTGTAGATTTATGTACAAGATATTCAAGCATGACCTCGACATTGAGGTCCTTTTTACCAGATGTACGGAATGAGTCGCGAGGTTACTCGCTTCTTGTACTCAACATACTGTGTGCCGGTAAGAAGGTCGGTCTCTTTCAAGTGTTCCTGATGCAGTCGTCAGGACTGGGTTCGCGTCATTGACACTCAAGGGCATACCTCGTGAGGCAAGTGGTAAGCCAGGTACAGGGCACCAGCCGCAGCGGAGGCGAGAGGAATAGAGTTCCACCACATGAGGGCGTACGTTACTTGGCTGAGGAGGGTCGCCCTGCGCGTGCTGTGAGCGCAAGGAAAGCGTGAGGGAATCGTGTGGACTTACGCAGCCTGGGGGTGGCGGACAACGCTGTAGGGGCCTTCTTGCGGAATAGAAGGCTTCTCAGACGCGGCCTAGACAAGATATGAGCGCGATCGTAAGACGAGCTTATTCTGAGTACGTACAGCAGCGCGTATTTCCTGCGTGGTGCGGCGAAGGACATACAAGAGCCCAAAGTTCGCCACGCATGCTAGCGTCCTCAGCGCAGCATAAGGGCCGACGCCGAGATCTGTGTCGGGGAGAGCCCAGTTGCTGAACCACTCGGGCTGCTCCATCGCGCCCCAGGCCGTGCCGACGACGTAGACGGTGGGCGTGAGGATGATCGCGGCGTGCACGACGGGCGAGAGGACGCGGGCGACGAGTGGGGCGGGCTGCTGCTCGCCGATGTTGTGGCCGGGGGCCTGCGGGACACCGGTGTCCGAGCTGGAGTGCGGGAGGCCGTGCTTGGGATGCCTGTGCCGGTGGGTGCGGGCGTGGCTGGCGAAGCCGCGGAACACGCCCGCGAAGGTCGTGAACCAGACGATGCCCTCGACGCCCTGCGCGTGCGAGATGCCCGAGTTGCGGAGGCAGTCCTGGAGGTCGATGCCGGCGATGTAGACCATGGTTGTCGTCGTTGCGAAGGCGAGGGGAGGGGAATATTGCTGGCAGCTGATGCAGATGGCCTGGGCGGGAGCGACGCGGTCGGGGCCTGAGGAGGGCGTGACGCGCACATAGGGTTAGGGTTGGTGCGGGGCGGGCGCGGGGCGCCGGAGAGTGCCGGCGGGAGCGGCCAGGGGCGGCGCCGAGGACGGAGCGAGTCAGAGCCGCTGACACGGCGATGACGCACACGCGGCTGTTTCGCCTCGGCCAGGCAATGTTTCCAGCCAGGCGCTTACTTACCTCCGTCTACTAAAGTGACCCACCGACATCCTCATCCCGCCGACGACTCCTTTCACTCTCTCTGCCAACGACGACCACTCTGTCTGTTCAGTACAACACCCACCGCTCCCCGGACCTCACTTGCAATATTTTCTGAATTCCTGTACCCGCACAGACACGCCCAGTTCTCACAACCCACGCTTTGCTCAGGCGACGCGCAACGCCCCACACCTCTCGCTGATTCCAGCACAAGCTTCCCACTATGGCTCCCAAGGATCAGGAAGCAACCTTGAAGCAATTCCGCGAGGAGTTGACAAAAGAAGGTCTTCTGAATGAGAACGACTGTATCGGCACCGACGATGCCACACTACTGTATGTATTCCGTACCTTTCGGGCAGCGTGCGGGATGAAGCTAACCTCTCATTCAGACGATTCCTTCGTGCTCGCCAGTTCAACCTGAAGAACGCAAAAGTAATGTGGAAGAACTGCTATGACTGGAGAAAGAACGCAGAGGGTGTCGGCATCGATGAGCTCTATCGGCGGATAGATCCCTTCGACGTACGTCCTCCACGCACTGAGATGTCGCGCTCGTAGTTCAAACGCATCGCCCGCGCAGTATCCAGAGCGTAACCATGTGTTCCAGTTCTGGCCGCTGTTCTTCCACAAGGTACGCATAACTCTGTTTACCTTGATGTTTGCCTTCCTTCTCATCCAGTCACCCACAGACCGACAAAAAGGGACGCCCGCTCAACATTCACCACTTTGGACGTATAAACGTCGCAGAGCTGTACAAGGGCATTTCGCCTGAACGCTTTTGGCAGGCGTTCCTTGTCAATGCCGACTCGCTCACGCGCGAAGTCCTCCCTGCCACAGCAGTCGCGGCTGGCAAGCCAATAGACGGTACTTTCGTCATCGTTGACTTGAAAGGCTTCGGGTGAGTACAGGCTGCCATTGCCCTCGCTACGCGAGTGCTCATGTCCTCGCAGCACGGGTCAGTTCTGGCAAATGAAGAGCCTTGCTAGGGGCGCCTTCCAAGTGTCGCAGGACTATTTCCCGGAAACGTGAGCCCTGCTCCTGCACGCACGCGCGCGCTCCACTGACACATCGACCCAGTATGGCGCAGCTCGCGATCGTGAATGCACCCTCATCCTTTACCGCGATCTGGTCCGTGATGCGGCCGTGGCTCGCGAAGGAGACGGCCGCGAAGGTATCGGTGCTTGGCGCGAACTACCAGAAGGCGCTGCTCGAGCTCGTCGACGCCGAGAACCTGCCCGAGACCCTCGGCGGCACGTGCACCTGCGCCGAGTGCACGAACATCACGCCCGACGGCGGCGAGGGCGGCGTCGCCGAGATGGGCCGCTGCGCGTTCAGCAGCGCGGGCCCTTGGATGGTTGGGCGTGCCGAGCGTCGCGCCGCGTGGCTGGCCGGCGAGCGCAAGTGCATCGCGCTCGAGCCCGGCGAGCTCGAGAAGTTCGCCGCAGCCGAGAAGCGCGCCACGCAGCCAGAGGCAGACGAGAAGGCTGTCGAGGCGCGCCCGCCGCTGATCATGGAGGACTCGCACGGGAACGAGGAGCGCTTCGAGGACGCCAAGTCGAGCCTCGGCGAGGCGTCCGCGGAGGAGAGCTCGGAGGACGTGTCGCCGGGCCCGTCGACGCCTGGCGTCGAGTCCGTGCAGGAACAGCTTGGCGAGGTTCAGATCAAGTCTGACAACGACGAGTCGCCGGCGCGGCAGCTGTCGCACACCGAGGCCGCGGCGGTCATGGAGCAGAAGCACCCCGAGACGCGGTTGGTGGAGAATGGCGACTTGCACGCCAATTAATCTTGGTCGTTCACGCAAATAATGCCCTTCACGCGATTCACGATGTTCACCAGTGTATAGTATTACCTTGTTGTTTGTGCTTCACGCTGTAATCCTTCTAATTTATGGGTCCCCCTTCGTTGCATGTATACGTAGTGTCACTGTAATTCAAGCTTATTTGGACGTTTCGATTGTAAAGGAGGAATCCGAATGTGTTGCATTCATAGCGAGAAGCTGGGTAAAACAGGGGATGAATGCAGAGTCCATCATGAAAAGCGGTCCGTGGGGTGCTTAGAAGATCGGAATGAAGTCGTGTATCCTGTCGCGGGCATCCTGGGCGATGCACTCTGCGATCCAGGTGAGGCTGCGGATCTCCTGCTCTTTGAGCTTGATGTACGCGTAGAACACGGCATACTGGAACTGCTGCAGGAACGCCTGCTTGTTGAGGTGCACCTCGTACAGGAAGAAGCGGTCCTCGAGCTCCGCGCCGACGCCGCCGTCGTCGATGTCGCCGAGGAGGTGCGCGGTGCTGCCGTTCGCCGCGCTCGGCGCGCCGCCGCCCGGCGACGAGTCGAAGAACGCGCGGTACTCGGTGATGGCCTCGCACGCGCCGCGCACCTGCTCGATGTCGTCCGCGCGCGCGAGCTGGTTGTTGCCCTCGGGGAAGAGCCGGCCGATGGCCGGGAAGAGGCGGGCGCGCTGCTCCTTCGAGAGCTCGGTGCCGAACGAGTTGATGGTGATGTTGATCGCGCGGCGGTCTGCCTCGAACGCGAGGATGCGCGACATGAGCTCGCCCGTCGCGCCGCCGATCTTCGCGCAGAAGGCGTGGAAGTCCTCGAGGTACGACTTGTAGAGCGTGTTCCGGATGATCTCGATGTTCAGGTCGTCGAGCTCGGAGGCCGTGATCGTGTCGCGGAAGAAGCGTGCTGAGGAAGGGAGGAAGGTAAGAGGCTGCCAGGTATAGAACGGCCGAAGCACGCACCAAGCGGGGTCTCGACGAGCACGGTGTGGTATAGTTCTTCGACGTTCGAGGCGACGCACAGAGCGGGCATGGAATCGAAAACGCCCAATGGGTGGCAGCGTTCAATGAGTTCGTGCGTGTCGCGCTCGTGAAGGGTGCCGGTAATGAGGAGTATGACATTGTCGATCATGTAGCCATACCTGCAGGCTGTGTTACGCTTTGAACGCGCGGAACGAGGGAGCCACGTACGTGATGTAGTCCAGAAAGGTGGCAAGAGGCTCGACTGCATTGCTTCGGAGGTAGTTGAACTGGTCGACGAGGACCTGAGTCGCCTTGTCTGCGATGGTGGAGGTCGAGATGGGGAGAGCTTCATTGGCGAGGAAGTTTCCGTAGTCCGTTGCCGACAGCTGCGTCCGGAAGTCTACACGACCCGCCGAATTTTGTCAGTCAGGTCCGCTCATCGAAGCGGCCGTTATGACGCACCCTCGACAGTCTCGCACTGCGTCAAGTTGTTGTACTGGGTCTGGGTGAGCAGGCCAGCCTTGTACCCTCTCACGATCCCCTCGAGGAAGCCGGAGTCCACCTGGGCCGCGCAATGCGCTGCGTAAGTTGAGTTTTGGCGGTCTGACGCGTAACCCGTGGACTCACGTTAAAGAAGAGTGCCTCCATCGTCGTCCTGCGCAAGGTTGCACTTCGCCCGCGGATGCGTCACTCCGTAGTCCGGCTGCTTTGGAAGGTGATTCACACGGTCAGCGCTAACGTTCCCACGCTTAGGCTGCCACGAGTCCCCGAGCGCTGCGCTCGGATCCAACTTTGTTCTGCTCTGCTCACGCTCCTCAGCCCATGAGCCAGCATAAAGTCTGCCTACATCCACAGATAATTACTGCGCAGCTGCTATCTTCTGCTACGCAGAAATCGCTCTGTCTGATGCTCAGCTGTAAAGGCTCCTGCAGTAGTGGTCTTGCCCCCAAGCAACTCATGCCAGCCGCCGTCTCCTACTGGACTGTTTAGAAAACCGTACTAGTATTTACGTGAGCAGCACGCTTCTATACTAAACGCAGAGTCTCTTTTCAGCTATCGCTTTGCCGTCTCAATGGACTGTGTAGTGATGATACTGACTTCAACAGAGGAAACCAGAGCAACATTGCAAATGCAAGGCTCACGCAGTGGCGATTTGACATCATTATGGTGACTGCACCAGTACTCGCAAGGTATACTGCTCATTTGAACTCAAGTAAGGCCCCATGCAGTATCGCCTCTTCGCGCGTACCCAGCAGTCCTACAGGTGACTGCGATTTGACCGCTGAAGCTTTTCCTAGCTTTTCGCTGACTACCCCGAGTGCTTCGTCGGTCTATGCGAATCAGATTATTGGCCATAAAACTGGTTGTATCGCATCGACGTCTGTTCAATATGCAGGAGAGGGTGTGTCGTCATCAATAGTTGGAATCATATCACGGTTTTGATGAGGCCTCTGGTTCCTTTTACAGTCTATCTTTTCTGAAACGTCGTTGATAGGACGTAAATCATCGCTTTATACATAGTAGGATTCTTGAATGTTCCCGGACTGCCCGACGAGCTGCGACTCTGCTCGCCAAGGCGCATCAGGCGCATCAAACGCCACAAAGTGCTTGCTATATTTGGTCTTCCCGACTCGGCCATCACAAGCCGCGCTTTTTGCTCTGTACGATGACGACGACGACGCAGGACGGATCCTTTGTTGCGCTCTCGACCCTCACACCCGACAGAAAATTTTGAGCTGTCTCCGATCATCGTCTGCGGCCATACTTGGCGGGCTTGCAAGCGTCGCGCTTGAGACGCCATCTTCCGACTCTGCTCCTCTGTACCTGAACTTCTCTAACGGCCCCTGACTATCAAAAATAGCGTCGACTCCGTGCCCGCCATTCCACATGACTAGACTCGCCATCCTATATGACCGTAAGACAGAACGGGCGCCAAGACCTTTGAGGGAGATCAAAAATCCGACGGAAGCGATCGGAGCGTGTCCGTCCGAAGCCTTCGTCGGGCGTCGGCCTCGTTTAGACGCAACCAGGAACGCTCCTGAAGGTAAATCGTTTCTTCGGGATTGCCATGGCAGAGCACTTTAGTGAAGTAGTCTAATGACGCAGCGTTCGATGGCACGCAACGAGCGCGACGGCGCAGGCCACGCATTCCAGGCCTTCTGGCGTTTTTCGTCCGCTGCGCCCTTGGAGCAAGCCTGCCGTAGTTCACCGCCTTGCTCTCTTTTTTTACAGTGGGGTGCGGCCTAACTGCTTCTGCCGGCTACCTTCTGTGGGGCCCGTTACGCAAATCCACTGCACCTAAGCCTCATTGACCGCAGCGTTTACACCATCGCGGTGCCCCCATCACGGTTTCACCTCCTATCCGGCGTACTATTGTTCTTACGCGCCGCCCAGCGGGACGAGCCAATCCGTCGGATCATGGCCGCACCGACTCTTCCGCGGGGTACTTAGGATGATGGGGCGACGGGGACATATTTCTTTTTCTCCTTCCGCATCCTTGGCGGCGACTCCTTTACTACTCTACCACGACCCGTTGTTGTGTCCGGGCTTGCAGCTTTTGCTGTGCTCCAGTGAGTAAGACGAATGGATGCTGTGGAATGCTGCTTATGTCGCGACTGCTCCTCAGTTTCGTTGGTATGGCGGCCCAACTGCCACTCAATCAGGCCTTCATCGTCTCTATCTGGGTAGAGGTCAGTAGTATTCGTGCGCGTAACGACGTTTCACAGCCTATTGACCACACGTCTGGGTCAGGCTGTCTTGTACGGGTTTCTGGCAGCTCTCACCCTCGCTTCCGTGTACGTGAACGTTTCCCTGCGGCAGCACCAGAATGCACACAGCCGAGTACGAGACCAACTCCTCTGCCCTTCGAATAATCTCTGAGTGTTATCTGACAGATCATGTTTGCCGTCGGCCTGGTCATGTGGGGTATTGCTACAGCTCACATTGGTACGTCCGCCTGCTCTTCGTCGCGCCGCTGTCGTTCTGACGCGTCGACCTAAGGTGTCAACTGCTACCGATTGGTACAGGGCTATGTCATTCATGCTGGAGAGCCTGGGGGAGCTGAAGCTTGGCTCGGGCTGCTCTCTTCGTGGAGCCACATCGCCAAAGATGTCTTGTTGGCCACTCAAGAGATCCTCGGAGATGCAGTTGCTGTTCGTTCAGCTACCGCATGCTCGTCTCGCATCTCACTAACGCAGATATCCTAGGTATACCGGACATGGATCCTTTGGAATCAAGATTGGCGCATTCTCTGCCCGCTAACGATATTGCTCATCGCCGACGCAGGTACGTCAGGCTTCCCTGCGCTTGAGCACGGTGGCTGAGCCTGTTCAGTGTCAGGCTATTCCGTCTGTGCGACGTACACGCAGGTGACTGGCGTGAACATATTCGACAAGAAGCTCGAATCGTGGATTCCCGCCTTCTACGCTTTGTCATTCGCCCAATCCCTTCTGACGACCGGTCTCATGGCCTACCGTATCTGGAGCAGCGACCGACGATCGCTCAAGTATCGCCTGAACAAGCAGGGTCTGATGCCATACCTGCGCATTCTCGTCGAATCCGCAGCGCTACAGCTCATCCTAGAGCTTATTGCGCTCATCTTCTACGCGGCCTCGATGAACGCGCAGTACGTCGTCACCGAGATGCTCACGCCTGCCGTGGTACGTGAGCATGTTCTATGCACCTCGTTTGTTATGCTCAGGTTTGTACAGGGCATTACATTCAACGCTATCACGATTCGCATCGCCCTCCGCTCATCTGAGGCTTTCATGAATATGAAGAGCTCGTCACGACCGCGCGCATCAGAGTTCGCGGGCCCAGCGCAGACCATCGGCGGGACTACCATACCGATGCGCCCCATAACGATCAGCATCAGACAAGACATGGAGACGGATGGCCGCAGCGACGGCGGCGACGAAAGGGACCAAAAATGAGTCTGTCCCGCTGTGGACAGCGCACAGCTTCACCTGGATTTCAGCCTCAGCACGTCTTTGCACTTTCACCACATCACTACCACGACACATTCTTTCACTTTACATTCGCTACCGTATGATACTTTACATAAATGACGATGTGTTGCCGTTCTGCACCGGAAACTGCTTTATATTGGCTTTCTAGTCACAGTCAAGGATAGAGATTCCTTTGCAGCCCTCCCACGGTAACAATCTGGCTTTCCCGCGCTTTGTCTACGACGCGCATGATTACCGGCAAGCCCGCGCGCGTCGCGCTGCAAAGCTGACCGTGCCCGACTCCGACCACCGAGCTCGGAATCGGTGCGGGCTTTCCACACAATATATCTCTCGTCGCCGACGCCTCGACGCCGTGTGCCTCTCGTCCGCCGCCTAGACTGCCTCATCTGCCCCGCATAGACACGCAGAGGATGTCGTACCCCACCACCACGAAGAAGACGACCAAGCACCGGATCGCGCACCCGAAGGACCCACAGAGCCCGCTCACAGGCGTGCTTGAGCAGCTCAGCCCAGATGTGCCGAAGAAGGGGCGGAGGATCGCTCTGGTGCGTCGTGTCTGCTCGTGGGGGTCGCTGTCTGCTCACATCTCCGCCGTAGCTGCTGCACGGGACTATAGGGTACGTGGCCCTCGCTCAGCTATTAGAGGCGTGCTGACGAACCTGCAGGCACAAAGACTACCTGTTCCTGAAGCGTCTCGCGCTCCGCTTGCCCATGGACTCGTTCAGGTTTGACTTCAGGTGCGTCCGAAGCCATAGACTTGCATTGGGTGATTCACGCTCGCGTGTGCAGAGGCAACTTCGAGTCCCCCGGACCATGGCGCATGGGTGCCTTTGACAACGACGTCGAAGACCTCGAGGCAGTCGTCGCGTACCTGACCTCCCAGCTCGGGTATGTCATCGACCTGCTCGTCGGGCACTCCCGAGGCGTCGTCACCGCCTTCCGCTGGATGTGCACCGCGAAAGAAGCTGCTGGTGTCAGAGGCTTCGTGAACGTTTCTGGACGGTATAGAATGCCAGTACGTATGTCGGGCGCGCCGCGCCACATGCATTTGACCGCTGACACGGCTCCCGCAGCTCATTTACCGTGAGCCTACATGAGCCCGCACAGGCCATGGATCTGCGCTCAAGCTCTGCAGGAACTATCACGGACGTGCAAGATGAACTTGACACGAAGGGCTGGTTCATCCGTGAGGCGACCGTTGCGCGGCAGCCCTTCGCTCAGAAGTAGGTTGCAAGAATCCCTGTGATGATTACTGCTTAGCACGATCTCAGAGTTACCAAAGCGGACATGGAAGAGTTCGCGAGGTTCGACACCTCTCTAGTTTGGGACAGATTTCCTCAGCGGGCAGACGTGTTGAGCATGCATGGTCTGCAGGACCAAACTGTGCCTCCGTAAGATATGTGACTTTCTCCCCCGCTGCAGTTGTCTTATCATGGGCGACCCAGATACGATGCTTACATCTATGCCCGTGCCCTGGGTGCGAGGAGCCCAGGGACCCACAACCTGTGCCTAGTGGAAGAGGCAGACCATAACTTTACAGGGGTACGTTAGATGCGTTTGATAAATGACACGGTGCTGATGTTCGGGCTTCAGCTTCAAGACGACGTCGTAGCTACTGTGCTCGAATGGCTCAGGATGCTGGATAACGACATGCTGAAGACAGGCGTATGGAAGACTGGTGTGAGATATATGCCCAAGCCTGGACCGAGCAAGCTATGAGAGCAAGGGCCGGCTTCTACTGTATAGTCTTCAGTCGTTATAGGACAGGGTGAACCCTCTAGAGGTAGTCGACTATCTGCATGTTGGATATCTTTGAGACGACAAACCCTCCACGTATCTCCGGAATAGATCTATTTCGTGGCGTGGTTCAAAGGTAGGGTGTATTACAGCAGGTATCCCGAACCGTCGTATCTTCTAGGGCGTACGGAGTACATGACTTTCCAGCGGTTTCTACATAACCATAAATCAAAGCAGCTATACCACATACTGTTATACATTCTGGTCCTTGGTCCGTTTCGCGGGATCGTCCATTAGTTGTACCTACTCTTCGCTCCGTTTGTGTCGAAATTATTGGCGACCTTGCTGAGCAGGAACTTGCCGTACACGACCGGCTCGTATTTCTTGTGTTCAGGCGCTGGCTTTCCAGGCCGTTGAGGTTCGTCATCTTGTATACGCAGTGCAGCGGGCAGCGGCTGAATGTATGCGTCGAAGTTGGGCTCGAAGAAGAAGGGAATCCTGCGAGAGTCAGATACGGGAAGCGAGATATGCCAACGGAGACATACGAAACGCTGCATGAGAGACAGTCAGTACTTGCGCAAAATGAGAAGATTAGTTCGGCGTACCGATAGTTTGAGCTGCGATGGATGACGCGGTGAAGCGTACTCTTGTACAAACCGTTCGTCCAGATCTCCCACACTGCCATAGCCCAGTATCAGCCTCGGTCCGCAATCAGGGTCTGGAAGACGCACTTTCACCGATGTTACACACCACACAGCCCGGGATGGGATCTGCCTTAATCCACACACCGGACTGCTCGACGTTCTCGCTGGGCGGAATATCAGGGGCGGTCTGCACGAGATGGCCGGGACGCCCAAGGAACACCTCGAGTGCGCCGGGTGTGGGATCCGCGTAGAGGAACCTGAGAAGTCACGAAGTGGTTGGGAGAGTCCTGCTTGATATGAAACCAGGGATCCTACGTTAAACACCCGTAGTCCCTAGGTCCAACCCGATGTGAGCCGTGTACGCAGACAGAACAGCGATTGAGCTCTTACTTATGTGCGCCACATGAGAAACCCTGATAGTCATTGGGTAACGGCGGATATCCTATCGAGCAGATTAGCTATAGTGATAGTGCTAGACAAGCGAGGCTAAGCATACCAATTATGCGCATGACCCAGAAGCTGTCCGTGACTTGTGACTTCAAGTCCTCACACTCCTCCGGAGTCATACCAAGACCGGCTGCCATCCTACATTGTTCACGAAATCAGTGCGCGCATAGAGCGATGGAGGCTGCAACGCACGCTTCCATGACGATCACACCAAGCTGCTTCATCTTCTCAATCCAGGCTTCGTATCTCTCTCGGAAGCCCGGGATGCTGGGCCATTGATTTGACCCCCAGAGCGGCTTGGTCTTGTCGGGGGACTCGACAGGACGGTAGAAGTCGATGCCTTCATGATTGTCTGCGAGACCGTTTGTGACATTCTCCTTCAAGCGGGCATATCCTCCAGGTCGCAAATTAGATAGGCTCGGTCAGCGTAAGGAATAAGAGCGCACCTCGAGCACCATCCTCGTTCCTGAGTGCTATCTTGTCCTTCTCCTCCTCAGGCAGAGCGAAGAACTCTCTCGCGAGCCTAGTCAGCTCCTCTGGCTCCTTTGGGTCGACGAATTTCGAGATGTCCAGGTAGAAGAACCCGTATTCCAGACATGCCGAATGGAGGGCTGCGGCTGTCGACATGCGCTTTCCGCGATTGCCTGGGGAGAGGTACGGCGAGATATCGATGATAGGGAGCGAGCTCAGTTTCGGGTAATCATCCGTAGTCGCATACGACAGTCTAGAGGGCGCCGCCATCTTGTGGTGCTCGCCGTGCGGGACAGTGAGCGTATACAGGCGAGAGTGATGAGGTCAACGATGCATCCGGGCGCGGCGCTACTCAGGCACTGAGATAAGATAAGATTCAGTTCGTCCCAGGTGCAGCAGCCGCACGACGTCGCAATATTATGTAGCCAATCCTCCGTAAAATACGATCCATACACAGACAGCCAAGATGATAGAACAAGAATCCTACAACGTCCAACACTCGCCTTTCATCGGTTCGGCTGCCTCTGCTGCGAATAGATCGTCCGACCCGGATTCTCCGTCAGGCCATTCCTCCCGAACGGCATCCCAGGCCCCATGTACTGTCCATGCGACATATGCGAGTGTGCTGACGACGACGACGACCACCTGTCGTCTGGACTGCCGCCATTGTGTGCCGACAGGTACTCGGGCGGGAGGTACGTCCCGCCCGGATGCGCGTGCCCCGCGCCGAAGTTGTCGGCGCCCCGCAGCGACTTCCCACCTACGGCAGAGCCGTTCGTCATAGCACCTATGCTGTCCTGGCCGTTGGCAGCCCTCGAGTGCGCGCGGCTGCCGGTACTGCCGTCCTCGTCGCCCGCGAGCCGCGAGCGCGAGGAGCGTTCACGTGGTCCGCGGGACCTCGTGTTTCCGTTCTGTGCCTTCGCGGCGGGCGGCGCGTCGTCGAGCATCTCGACGTCGCTGCTCGGAGCGTCGTGTCGCCGCCGTGGTTTTGGTTCACGCGTGCTTTGGCGTCGGCTGACGGTGTCAGAGGCCGGTGTCGAGCGATGGGAGGAGTTCGCATGGGCATTTGCTTCCATGCTACCGTTCGTTGACCGTCCCTTTCGTTGTTTCGTTGCGGTGGGGTTTGGGAGATCCGGCGTGGAGGATGGTAAGGGTGTCGGTAACGGCGTGGTCCCAGGGATAGGCGAAGGCGCGGTTGAGACTGCAGGCTCTAGGAGCTCCTTCTCCTTTGCCGCGCGACGTTCCAGGGCATCAGTCAGGGAAATTGGCGTCGGCATGGTGTCTATGTCGAAGATGAGTCTAATGAAGACAGTCGCATAGACTGCACCACGCACCGCGCAGGAACTCGAACTCTTTGAATGTCATGGTGGAGGATGCTGTGATATGTATGAGTAACACTGGGGGTCTGGCATGGATATTGACGAACCAAGATCGCGATAGTTGAACGTGGAACGTTGCTCGTGGTGAGCGAAGCGGTAGCCAGTCTCGGCCAAACGTTTGATGAAGCTTTCCTGCGTGCAGCAGTGAAAGCTCAGACGATGTGTGTACATCCATAGGAGTGTGGACATACTGTGGCAGCAGCGACTGCAAACATGGCTTCCTTGGACATATGGCTTGCCACCCCTATGGATTGTGTGTTCACGGGCCACGCTGCAGGAGGAGCACAAAACCGCGGCGCACCTTCAGAGTCCAGTATCGTCTCCAGGCGATCCATGGGTATCAGTGTCTGGCCTGGGACGCGTTCCCGCTGCACAGGTCGCCGCTGGCGCGCTTTGGGGTTCCCAGCGGGGGCCTCGTCCTGCGTGCTGTCCGAGTCGAGCTGGTCGACCTCCTCCTCGGCCTCGGTCTCGACATCGTCCTCGGCCTCCGGATCGACGTCCATCTCGTCGTCGATGTGCGCCACGCGCGGTGTGTTGTGGATCGACATGCTGGTTGCGCTCATGGCCATAGTGCGCGGTTCGCAGGCGGGAGGGGCGTGTGCCAGCGCGGGTGCGGGGGTGGGCGGATGTGCGTGCCGCGGGTGCTCGCCGGGCGGGCGGGGCTATCGAGGGCCGGGGAGGGGCTGGGGGGCTCGAGGAGGCGACGGCGGACGAGAGGGCTCAGAAAGGCGATGTCTCGCAGTCCCCATGTTCCTTTTTCTTTCTTCCCGAGCGCGAGTTCATGATGAGGCGCGTCTGGTCTGAGCGTGGGAGCGCGTCCACCCTGCGCTGCGACCACCACGTTCAACGCGCAGACAAAATAGCACTGTGAGCTGAGCATCCGTTGCATTCTTGGGCGTGCATAATTTACAGTCGCGGCGTCATAGGTTTTACATGTTACTGGTACAAATAGCGTCCAATCCAGTCCCGTCTATTCTGCAGCGCCCTTACTGGACCTCGACCTGGACGCTTCCAGGGTCTTCTGCCTTGGGTATCGTGACGGTGAGCACGCCGTCGTTCAGCTTTGCGCTGACATGGTTCGCGTCTACCCTCCGTGGCAGCCAGACCGTTCGAGTGAAGGTCTGCGAGCCGACGAACTCCCTCTCCGACGAGATCTCCCGCGACTCGGGCGGCGCAGTCGTAACGGCCGTCGTGCCTGCAGAAGACTCTGTCAGCGTTGAGTTCTTCTCTCCTTGGTTTTTCCTCGTCGTACCTTCAGTAGGCTGAGCAGTCTCGGCTCCGGTCGAGGCAGGCTCTGCCGCGGCGGGCGGCGCTTCTGGCGCATGTCCCCTGCGGCGGTTGACAATCTTGCCCTCGATGGTCAGGCTCTGACCGCCGTCACCGACGCGGACTTGGATGTTCTCCTTCTTCACGCCCGGCAACTCGGCTTCGACGATGTAATGGTTGCCCTCCTCCGTCACGTCAATGGCCGGCCGCACCGCGCTGGGGTGGGAGAAGAAGGGGTCCTCGAGGAGCGAACGCGAGCGCGGCGAACCCAGGTAGGCTGGCGAGCGGCCGAACGGCTCTTCAAGCATGCGGAAGAGAGGGCGCATCTCGCGGAAGAATTGGCGAGCAAGCGACATGGTTGTGGAGGTGTGGGTAGAGGCTGAGGTGGTAGAGAGGTAGAGTTGTGCTGTGATCTGGTGCTTGTCCGGAGCATCATGTCCGCTGGTCTCTTTATATGTCTGCAATCTCAGGAGCCTCTGGTCGAGAACAGGCGAGAAAGTGCTCCGCCAGGCATATGACCGCGGTCGCGTCTGGTCGCGTTCGCTCTGACGTCTTCCACAAGCGCCCTGAAAGCGCTCGAAATTTCGATGACCGGGAGGGGCATCCTGGTACAGTTCTGGTATGCTCCGACTCCTTACTATCAACAATCTAAGAATGTAGTACGACATATCATACTGTGCGCAGCATCCTGCGTGTGGTATGTGTGAGATAGGTGCGCGCGAGAAGGATGTAGAGCTGCTTGAAGCGCTCTGGCGAAAGGTAGTAGATAATGTTACAGCTAGACATACAACAGGGTAGAAAAGAAGATAATAAAGTTCGAGTCCGTCTATGCTCCAGGCCACTCTACCACCCACTGCGCTGCGACCAAGTGTTCTTGGTCGTCGTCATCCTCGAATTTGAGTTTGTACACCTTTGCCGAGGGGTTATCCTGTGAGCAACTGTTACCGAATCGCAAACGAGAAACCAGAGACGCAACGCACTCGAGCCATGTCTGTTGGACTCTCGATGACTTCTGCGCGGTAGAAACAACTTGTGTCCGGGTAGAGTGCCATGACGGTCTGGCCGGCCTGGAACTCCGGGTAGGCGTTGAGATGTGCCGCACTGTCTGGTGGAGCGGTTATGTCTGGTAGCGGGATGATACCGCGTAATGTTGTATTGTAGCACCTATCCAAGTCGTCAGCGCCGCGTCAGAAACGAGGCCGGCAGGTGAGCACGCACTGCCCCGGCGAACCATCTTCCTGTGGTTCTGGGTCTTGTACCTCATACCTACGGCAGTTAGCAGTCAGCGTCGAAACAATGCGAGCAATGAACGACCACTCCTACCGATTCTTGTCTTGGTTGATAGATTTGGTGACTACGGCGAGTATCCACTCTTCATCTTTCCCACCTGTATCGGCCGCTTTGCTCGTATTTGATGGCGGGTGGAAGGCGACTTTCCGGCCGGGTCGCAGCGGCAGCTGCTTGTGCAGCGCCTCTCTCCGAGCTTTGGGCTCTCGAGAGAATGGTATGTGCGCTGGTGGTCCCACCGAACTCCGAGGCGGTACAGTGATAGATACACCCCTAACAACACCGGGATTCGTAGCGACGGTGACAGGTGTTGCTGTCCCCGATGGAGACTGGCCACGGGGTCGCTTATTCCGCTTTTCTACACCAAATGTTAGACAACGGATCGCTCATGCCAGCTGAGGGAAATACCTGGTGGTATGGTCTCGGACGCTTTCCGGAGCGCTATGAGAATGTCTAGACGCTCGAGCGTCTCGTCGATAGCTCTGGTGAACGTCGGTCAACGGCCACATTCATCGTAGAAAAGGCGCAGGTGGAATAGAAAAATAAATACTCACTTGATGTCTTCTTGTCCAATATTTTGTAGCTCTTTGAGTGCAGCTACGAGCATCTTGTAATTGCTCTTCAGATAGCTGTAGCCCTCGGCCGGTAATGTGTCGTCGGCCGGCCAGGCGGCAAGGCCACGGTTGAGCCGGCCAACAGTCTCGTTCGTCCGGTCATGGAGCTCAGCGAGCTTTGGTAAGGACTGCACGGTTTGCGTCCAGCAATCGAGCTCTGCGGGGAGCGGTGAGCCGCGCATTACCGGGGAGGAGCGGATATGGACGGAGGGTACCTTCGGAGGTTATTGGGCGGGGCTGGAGGCCTCGTCTGTTTGCCATGGCCTGTGCTGTTGGCGGATGCTGAAGATGGAATTCTTTGTTTTGCGGGAGTGAGGGAAGGCAAGACCGGCCGGATGGTCAGGAACGTTACAATGCAACGTTCCAGATGGACCGGCCAGCCCTCGCGTGGAAACCACGTGGCCCAAGCGCCACCATGCCAACCCTTGCCCTCTCCGTCCTCTCGCCTCGCCACACCTGCAATCGCTCCCGCAGAGATGGGTGGCAACGCCTTCAAGGCAACTCTCCCAGATGCTTCATTCCCGCGCATGCGCCCCGCGCTGTACAACGAACTCAAGCAGCGCGTGGCGGCCTCCCTGCAGACCGTCTACACCTCAGTCGCCGTCCCGCACGAAGCTCCGGGGAAGCTCGACTTTGGCGACATCGACTTTGTCGTCTGCCATCCGCGCGATGGTCTCAACCCCGAAATGCTGCGTGTCGCTCTCGGGGCGCAGCACATCATCGCTATCGGCAACGTGAGCAACCTGGCAATCCCTCTGCGAGACAAGGACAGCTTTTGCCAGGTCGATATCCATGTCTGCGATGACATCGATGACTGGCAGCGTACATTCTTCTTCTTGTCATATGGCGACCTGTCCATGATCTTGGGCCTCATGGCCCGTGCTCTCGACCTATCGCTGGGCAGGCACGGTTTGAAGGTACGCGTTCGCTTATGGCACAAAAACATGAACACTGTTCGACTGATTATCATTTGCAGCTCGCTAGGCCACTCCCTACGTCGCCGCAGCTAGCATTTATGCTGTCGTCGTCGGTCCCAAATATACTAGACTTCTTCGGGCTGTCTATGGACCGCTGGCAACAAGGCTTCTCGTCAGAGGCCGACATCTTCTCCTGGCTGTCTACCTCCCGCCTATACAACCCTGCTAAGCTGCTTCGGTGCGAAGCCACCAACACATCCGGGTCGAGAACCCGGGATGCTCGACCTATGTACCAAAGGTTCTTAGTCTATGCCCAACGCCACGAAGCCCCGTGCCCGCAGCTTCCCTCGGCATTGGAGGCTATCAACGTGTTTGGGAAGCGGAGCCTTCATGACGCCCTTCTGCACGTCGCGGCGGCCAAGAAGCATGTTCAGAGCGTCTTCACGGGCAAGCTAGTTCAAGCCTGGACCGGCGTGAGCGGCATGCCCGTGCGCTTTGTCATGGACGAGACGAAGAGAAGGCTCGGTGGCGAAGGCATTATGCATACAGTCGCGGGGATCTCTATAGACACTCTGCAGCCAGAGGGCATCCCAGCGATGCATCTGACGCTGAGAGTGTGGGAATCTGCCATGGCAGAGATGTCAGCGGACCAGGTAAAGACGTTGGTAATGGAGGTCAAATTGGAGCTGGAGGCGGAGGGGAAGCTGGACTTTGACTGGAGAGCCGCTAAGCAAAAGCGGGCTTCACAGAGAAGCTCGGACACGCAGGGTTTGGCGTAGATCTAGGCTCAAGCGAATCGACGTAGCCTTCTCCTTAGTCACTACATCCTTCTGACAGCCGCTTTTCCCGTGCCGGTCCCAGCGCGGACTCTGCCACAGAGGACTCGGTGAGCAAGTCGCTACGCTTCCCGGCTGTTTCCTGATTACTCAGCTCAATGCCTTCGCGATTACCCGCATGCGGACGGTCCAAATGGACATGTACTCTGTTCTGTGATGACTAACAAACACCAGCGGCAACCCTCCGATGACCCTAGGTCACCCGCGACTCAGTAAATCGTGGGAGAATTCAGTGGTAGCACTAGATCTGCCACGGGTGTCGATCATAGAGCACAGCATGCGAATGGCAGCGAGCTATTTTCAATGTTGGCCACCACGCCGTGGGTACATCGTCACTCGCCCCTAGAGGCAACCATCGATCGCAGGGTTTCGCAGAACTGTCGGTCAAGCTGGACAGCGTAGCGTGCGTCGCTACCTCGACTCGCGCTCGATATCTGGCAGTGGGGGATACACTTTCGGTCAGCACGTACAGGTGCCTTATTGCGGCGGGTGTTCTGATCTTCCCCACCACTACAGTCGCCATCGTCCTGGCTTCGGGCACACTAGCCTCGGCGTCGCTTTCTTGCCGAGGCCGTTGCCCCCTGTTGCCCCGCAGGGCAAGTTCGCTAGAGTTCGCTAGCGCGTCTCGAAGAGCGTCATCTTTCTCGATCTGCAACCCACGGCAAGCCGACTGCATGAGGCCTCTGTCTCGAACGCCACGGGCGTGGTAACATCCCGCTGAATAATAGCCATGATAGCCGTTCTGCGCCGTTCCTATCCGTCCAACGACCGAGCTACGGCGGGTTCCCGAGCCACAGCAATGTTCACCCTTCACATCATGTGCACCAATACGCCGCCACTTGGGGACCCATGACCCTGGCAGCTCCTAATACCCCTCGTATAAAATGCCTTGCGCGCAGGGGCCTTGGACTCTCATCCGCCGCACCAGTCTCCGTAACACACTCTCAAAGAACTCGCCATGTCTTCGTTCACTGCTCCACAGTCCTACACAGCTTTCCAATGGGATTCTCCCAACACCGACCTCAAAAAGACCGAAAAGCCTTGGAAGGACCCTGAACAGGACGAGGTTGTCATCAAGGTGCTCGCCTGTGGCGTCTGTGCTACGTACGTTCTCCGTGCCGTGGTGCTCTCAAGTTCAACTCATTGACCACTCGGACAGCGACGGCAACATTCGCGCAGGCCTTGGCGTCCCCGTGAACTTCCCAGTCGTACCCGGCCACGAGGTCGTCGGCGACGTCGTAGCGGTGCACCCCAGTGTGCGCGACTACAAGGTCGGCGACCGCGTCGGCGCGCCGATGCAGCGCAACTACTGCGGCGAGTGCCGCCACTGCCGCAGCGGCCAGCTCATGGGCTGTGACAAGCTCTTCACTACCCTCACTGGTGCGTAGCGAGCCTCCTTGTACACGGCGCGAAGGGCTGACCGAAACCTTGACAGGCGCCACGCACGACGGCGGATACGCCCAGTTTGCGCGCGTACCGACAAACGGTGTGTGCCACATCTCCAAGGACATCGACCCCGCCGAAGCCGCCCCACTGATGTGTGCCGGTGTGACCGTCTTCAGTGAGTACAGCCTGCCCTTCTCGTTGGAAGGAAACTGACATCTCCTTGCGCACAGACGCCCTCGAGCAGCTGAAGATTAGGCCAGGGGCTACCGTAGCCATCCAGGGTATTGGGTACGCTTGACTCAGGTATCGCGCCTCCTCTACGCACCCCGCTGACTTTCCTCGCAGCGGCCTCGGCCATCTCGCCGTCCAGTACTCCAAGGCCATGGGCTTCCGCACCGTCGCCCTCTCGAGCTCCGACAGGAAGCGCGACCTCGCGCTCAAGCTCGGCGCCGACATCTATATCGACGAGTCGAAGCAGAACGCTGCGGAGGAACTGCAGAAGCTCGGCGGCGCGAACGCGATCCTCACAACGTCGCCGTCCTCGAAGTCGATCATGCCGCTGCTCGAGGGCCTCGCGTTCGAGGGAAAGCTCATGGTCGTCGCCGTGCCGCACGACGAGGTGCAGTTCAACCCTGGTACGTCTGCCGCAGTGTCTCTTTGTGCCGTGTCCGTGCTGAACGCCGCTGCAGGTGCGCTCCTCGGTCGGCGCCTGTCGATCCACGGGTCTTTCGTCGGCACCAACGAAGACTGCGCACGGACGGTCGCATTTACGGTCAAGCACAACATCAAGATCTGGGTCGAGAAGTTCTCGATGTCGAAAGTTTACGAGGCTTTCGAACGCCGTGAAAATGCGCAGTTTAGGGCTGTCGTCCTTCCCTGGGAGTAGACGATCGGCTCATAAATATTGCCACACCGACTCCGCGATATGGGTCGTAGAATATCATCATAGGTGTATGAATAACTTGAAACGGAGGTCATGCATAGCTCATGTAGGGACGTGAACCTCTATCCATGATATCACGTCTTCTAAGCTCCGCTCTGCTATGCCGTCGGCTTCGTTGAACAGATCGTGGTATGCGCCCTAAGCGATGGTGAGCCAGGTAGTGGAATAGAGCAGCAGTGACTGACGTCGTATGAGAGGAATTTCTTGTCCTGTACTGGAACCTTGTCGAAGAATTCTCTCGATTTTGCTGGTGAGTTTACCTGACAAGGACACGGTGGTGAGCGACATCGAGGGACCCGCTCAATGGACTCACCTCATCTGCGGTCCCATGCGTGACCAAAAGCTATATCTTTGGGTCAGCGACAAGCAACTCGGGAGGCAGCTAAATCGACGGACAGGAAGGTTCTCCGGCCAGGCTTTCGCCTTGTCGTTGTCTAGGAGCTGCTCCGCCTGAGTCCGAGCAAGGGTGAGTGCGAGCCGTTGAACAGAAACCAGTAAATCTGACCGAGGCTATCATGTCATGAAGACCTTTCAGCGTGCCTTCTGGTCGCCGGAGACGGTCCCTCTTCAGAGCCTCGACCTTCTCTGGTATACGCGAGAATAGCTGTAACGGAGAAGTGGGTATCGAACGGCATTCTCTTGGACGAATATGCTTACCTCCTCGGGCATTGGGGCAGCCAGCGTCATGTTTGGCGCGAGCTTACTCAGGTGTGTCGCCAGGAAACGCTTCCAGCCTGGCGCCGGATTGGCCAGGTAGATGAGAGGCGAGCATCCCACCACACCAGCGAGCATCGCTTTGGTCTCAGCCTTCGGTGGTGCGTGGTCGCGCGTTACAAAGTTGAACACGAGACCACCACTCTGAAGAATATCGGTCATAAGGATGATTTTTGGATGCAAAGCATATTTACGTACCGCAGAATATCCCACGAGGAAAAGAGGCAGCCCAGGTCGCTCGCGTGAGAGATGCTGCAGCCAGAACTCGACGTCGCTCAGCTCCAGCTCGAGGTTCGTCTTGTCGTACGACGCGCCCGGGCTGCGGTGCTCCTTGTCCAGCGCTGTCTTCCCGAACCCTCGCTTGTCGTAGGCAAACATGACGATGCCGCGCTGCGCGAACGCAGAATGTATGTGGTCGTACCGCGAGACATGGTCCGCGAAACCGTGAACGTAGAGCGCTGCCGCTTTCGGCTGTGCGGCGGGCCAGAGCCTCGTGTAGAACTGGTGCCCGTCGAACCCGGGGAGCCAAGCCTCGACGTACGGCGTGCTAGTGCTGTCAGTAGCCATCGCGAGAGGTGATGAGCAGACGGATCCACACGACGGCGTACGACAGCTTCGGCGGCGCGCATATATATGCAGCTGAGACAATGCGCTTGGCGGCGACTACGTGAGCAGATACGGCATGTCCGCGAACGGGCGGCGATCTCGAGCACGTCTGGGGACCTGCCCTTGGCGGGACCGACGGGGTGCTGCCGCGCCCAGCGGCCAGTTTACATCCGCCATACCTGCATTGGTCGCGAGCAGCGTTTCCGGGCGAACGGCGAGACGTACTGCGGACCCAGCGTGCGGCAGAAAAGTCATTATTGTGGCTCAGGCAGGAGAGAACGGTACAGCAGGTGCAGGTGGGACACGATAGACGGATGTTTGCAATCGGCACTTTCGCCCCTGTCTCATATTGGTTGTCATCGCTGCGGCTCGGCCTCTATTCGCTATATAAGATTGATCCGCTCGCAGTTGGCGCACTCACCGGCGGCGGACGGTCCACGAAGCCCTCTCCTGTCTCTGGGCAGAGCATTTCGATGCCAAAGAGAGGATGCATATGGTGGCGCAATGGAAGACAACGGGGAGGCGTCCAGACAAAGGCGGAACCACACCGGAGAGATGGGATGCAATGCGGCGCAGATCGCTGGCACAGCCGCAGTCTTGAGATTTCCGCCTCTCTCACGGCGTGGCTCGGACACAGAGGACAGATTGCGGGAATGGGATCGCTCGCTTTGAGGACAAGGAGAGGAAACGATCGATGTTGTGGTGGAGAGCTGGAAATCGTCGTACCCGAAGACGGGGATATCCATGAGGATCAAGACACTGCCCAGGGCAAAGAGTCAGGTGAGGTGAACGCCGTGGTCCCCCTGCGCGCCTTGGAAGCTGGTAAGGTTGCAGTTATCAAGGCCAGATCATGGAGGGCGGTGCAGCCTGTGAATGGTCTTCCGCCGGAGTGGTCGAATGTCGAATCCATGTGCAGCATTTCGCCGGAGCTCAGCAGGGTATGATGCTCGGTCCCCGGTGGCAAACGTCGAGAATGACTGCAGCGACAAGCAAAGGCAAAGTCGAGGGCAGAGAGGCGTCTTGTATAGCGGTGCAAGTGAGGAGAGGCGGGATGGGAACAGTTGAACAGTCCAATGCCTGATGGAAGACGGCCATCTCGGGCGCTTACTGGGTGTTTCATCGCTTTGGGCTCGCTCATAACACCCTCCGTCCCTCTCCCATCTCTCCGTCGTCCCTCTCCTCCTCTCCTCCTCCTCCGCCCCACGACCCGTCACCGCTGCTGGCTCTGCGATGTCCAACGCGACCGACCCCACCCAGGCCCTTCCGCCGTCCCTCGACCTCCCGCCGCACCTCTCCGCGCACAAGTACTTCTTCGTCTGTACTTTGACCGTCGCGGCTTGGGACACCCTCGTCCTCTCTCCGCGTTCGTGGCGGCTTCTGCGCACAAAGGGATGGCCATTCCTGAAGATTGCCTACCACTTCCTCCGGGTCTTCATGCCCGTCGAGTTCACCATTGTCGGTGTAGCATTCTTCGACACCAAGTGGTCCATTGACGTGAGTCTTCTGTCCAATGAATCTCCACACGCCTCTCGTCTAGAGTCCCATCGCGTATGCATGGACTCCCCAGTGCATCGAAGGACGTGCGCGTCGGCGACCATATACCTCCGTTATCGGTCGGTGGTTAACGCCCTGACGCGCCCTGGCAGCGCCCGACTCCCAGTATCATGATGTTGATCGTTCTTTTGTCTTGCAGACCTGCTCACACTTCTACCTCTTTGAGCCCATCTGCACCGCGATATTGCTCGCCGTCTGCTCCGCTGTTCACGTCATTCGCATCCACGCCATCTACGACAAGTCCCGCAATGTGCTCACGGTCATGGGCGGCCTGTTCGCGCTGCAAGTCATTGTGACGGCCATTTGCTGCGGTTTCTATCGCGGTGAGTTGTATGGGCTGCATTACACGCGCGTGGGAGACTTATCAGTCGTGCTCCAGTCACACCACTCTTGGAAGGTCAGGGCTGCATCGCGGAGCCCAAGCACAATTGGGTCGGCCTTTACTGGCTGTCTGCGACTCTCCTCTACACCGCTTCCCTCGTGCTTGCTCTTCAACGCTCCTTCCGTTCCCTGAAAGACAAGCCGACGTCGTACTGGAAGCTTATGCTTCGGGACGGCCTTAACCTCTACGCCGCTATCTGGGCAGTCAACATGGTCAACATGCTCTTCTGGTTCATCATCACGCCTACCGGCCCCGAAGACCCCATCCGCGTCATCGTGACGAGCATGGCCGCGGTCCTCACCACTTCGATGACCCTTCGCATCATCCTCGCAGTCCGCGGCTCGCTCGCGAACGGCGGTTCCTTCGCTGGCCGCTCTGGCCATGCCCAGTCGAACCCATCGCACGCCGTCTCGCGCCCTGCCCCACAAGGCGGCGCCATCCTCAGCCTGCAGCACCCGCAGCAGACGTACAACGTGCCCCTCGGCGTGGAGCCCAAGGCACGCGACTGGGCGGATGACAAGGAGAGCGACCAGATCGCAGAGGTCAAGGGCGACGACGTATTCCCGATCGAGGAGGAGGGAGCCAGCACGCCCACGCACGAAGAGGGCCCTCGGGGTGTCCAGATCACCGTCGACACCGAGACGGACTACGACGCCTTCGCCAAAAAGTAAGATATAGGCATCCGTGGCGGGGCGGGCCCGAGTGTATCGGAGGGTTTCTCTCGCCTGTCCCACTCTCTTGCTCAACGTCGAACTTGCTCAAACGTTCCTTCTCCATGACCGGTATTTATAGCACGACCTACGTCCATTATCCTTCCATGTTATCTAAATGTTGGATCTACCTTCCTCGCGTGCCGTAATACTCTCCCTGTTTTGTTTGTCGGCCTGTGCATTTGTTTGTGGATTCTTGGAGTCGACTTGTACCTTCTAGAGAGCTGTCTTTGTACGACTATTTACCCTGCTTTATCCATCGGCGTCCGCCTTCCGATATGTGCGGTGAACGCGACTAGGCCGATGCGCCACCCGTGATTGGTCGGAGTGAGTCTCTCTTCCTCCCTGCATAGCGTGGCCATGGCCGTCTTCATCACGAATAGCTTTGCTTCGGAGGAGTTTTCCCTCGATGGTAACGTATGCCGACATCGACGCTGCCTCACCCGACGCCGCAGCATCAGTCGTTTCAAAGATCGGTCCCATTCGCATCGTTCCTAGGCCGATACACAGCAATATGGATCAGGATGCGTATTCTGTCTGCACAGACGCAGGCAGTGTCCGGCGAATTGACGGTGCGTGCGACTCTAGGCTAACTCTCAGGTCATCATTTCTAGCAGTTGAGTGTACAAGGCAGGCGTATGCCTCCAATCACATGCGTGTGAGGGAAGTCTAAGGATCTGCTGACTCTACAGCAAAGAGGCGTCTTCCCATTATCACTGGCAATAGAACATGTGGGCGATTGACTTCACCACTTGACCTTCCTGATCTACATAATTAATATCCACGCCAATTTTAGCGGATTCCTCGCAATTACTAGGGTCATCAGTTGTTGACGCCTTTGCCTGAGGGTCTTTCCACCCAACCACGATCTGCCAGCCACTTACAAGAGGTAAGTCGCTGGGTCCCTGTACCTGTCGCGAATCATGACGGATTAGTCCATAGCTTAAAGTTACAGTAGCACATCATGTGTACCTTCGCGAAGGAAGCGGTCTATACGCACGGTCACAGCGAAGCCGTCCTACGTTCGCACAGCTCGCGCACCGCGACCAGTTCCGCTGCATATCTTCTCCCCTACCTGAAGCCAGATATGACCATCCTCGACGTTGGCTGCGGACCAGGGACGATCTCCGCCGATCTTGCGACGTATGTACCCCAAGGGCACATTACAGCAATGGAGTACGTCGCAGACGTCCTCGAGACCGCGCGGGCATGTGCAAGTGCCCGGGGCGTGCGGAACATCAGCTTCAGCGTGGGCGACGCACAGGCTCTGCCTTTCCCAGACGCGTCCTTCGACGTCGTGCACGCGCACCAGGTCCTCCAGCACGTCGCAGACCCCGTGCAGGCTCTCCGCGAGATGCGTCGCGTGACGCGCCCCGGAGGGCTTGTTGCCGTGCGCAGCATCGACTTCCGCGCGACGAGCTGGTGCCCCGAGAGCCCCGCCATGGACTGCTGGCTCGCCCTCTACCTGCGCGTCGCCCGCGGGAACGGCGGTACCCCCGACTCCGGTCGCCGTTTGCACGCGTGGGCGCGGGAGGCAGGCTTCGACGCGGCACGCGTGCAATGCAGCGCGAGCACATGGTGCTACCACACCCCCGAGGAGCGCGCCTGGCTTGGTGGCGTGTGGGCAGAGAGGACCCTGCATTCCGACTTTGCGTCCAGCGCGACCAAGAACGGATTCGCCGCCCAGGACGACTTGCAGCAGGTTTCCCGGATGTGGAAAGCTTGGGCGGCGGATGAAGACGGTTGGTTGACTATGGTCCACGGAGAGGTGATTTGCTGGGTGTAGCTTGGATGCTATGAGTGAAAGTACGCCGCATCGCTCCTGGTGCTATTCATTCTCTCCATTCGCCCTTACTCATTCACCAGTGCATACACTCGCCCGCGCCACTTGGCAGACAGCGTCCACTGATACTTAAAGCGGCCCAATCAATCCCTGGACCGGGTCACGAAGGTGTAGATATATTTATTCGATGAGGGTGGCAAACAGAAACAGAAAGCAGCGAACGCAAATGATAGACGAACGTGACTATAGCTTGAAGCCGTTATTCGTGGACGGCCGCTGGCGTGCGTGTCGGGTTCAGACCGGTGTGCAACTCATCTCATACACTGCTAATATTTGTTGCCGATCGTCGAAGATGCAACTCGATACGCTATCTATTCAGAACCAGAGCCAAGCCTTCTCTAATAATGCGGCGTCGTCGAAGATGATTTGACTCCTGTCCCTGGAATTCGGCGGCTCCTGTGCTTGCTGAGGCAATTTGGGGCTTCTGCACTCGTGGCAGACTCCGGGTTGGACTATTGGAGAATTGGAGCGGGTTCGTGATTGTCTACCTCGCGCCACGGCATCCTGACGCTCCGCCTCCAGCGTTCGAATGCGCTCCTGGAGGGACCTGCAGGTCGTAGCCATGGCGGCGATAATCGCGCGGTAGGACTGCGCCTCGGTTGAGAGCTGTGTCTGCAGTGTGCTGACCTGCCACTTCAAGTCCGCGATGTCCTGTATACTGCCGAAAGAACTGGCGACAGTCAGTTGCACTCGTCCCATCGATGCTCTGCTCGCGAAAATTCATGAGACTGCAGAACGCCGACAGAAATTGAGGACCTACCCCGATGACTTGAAGAATTCAGGTGAGGGCATCGTTGACCGCTTTGCGCGGTCGACCCCTCGGTCATCCGTGTCAGCCCCGACCGGAAACCCGAGTATATGAAGTCTATCACCAGAATGAAGTTGACCGCCACGCGGCTGACATCCGTCCATTTTCACTCGTCAGCGTCACGCAGCGACTTGTCGGTATCGAAGTCGAAACCGAGCTGAGATGCAACTGGAGTAGCATTCGTCTCGAATCTCGTAGTGTAACTTGCACAGATCCATTCATACCTACTCGCACAACGTTCAGGTGGACACTAGTGTGCATAGTCGTGGTCCTGGATTATGCGCACGCATTAATGTAGCCAGAAAGAACAAAAGATGCAGCAGACTGTGAATGATATAGGCACGGGCGAGGTCTGTGTCAGCCCAGATTCGTGGCAGCCGCTTTGACTGTAGCCTACTGCGGGATGTGGACGGGGCCACGGCTCATAACAGGCCAGTACCACAGGATGCCGCGCTTGTGGGTCAGGCTAAACAACTGTGTGGTCTCAGTTCGCCGCCTTTCCTCACTCTGCACAGGATGGCAGAAGTCGTCCATGAAATACTCCGCGAGGATGTCACCTCGTCGATGGTCGAGAGTGACGCGCCTGAGAGACGAGTACTGAGGGAGCTGGAGGACGCGGTCCAACTTTCTGAGCGCGGCTGGGCGGCCGCTCGTGGTATGCGGTGGAAGTTTCTCTAGGCAGATGCGAATGTCCCGGAGGGAGGAACATGATAGGCCGGAGAAGAACTGCACTGTGTCGACCAGGGATGGAAGGTGATCTGGTACAAACAAGTAGAAGGTGCGCAGCTGGGATATGGTCGACAATGCATTACTGACTGTACGTCTGTGAGCGACTCGGAGTAGACGTCGATGGAGCATATGACACTCACGCATACTTGGACAGGCGTCTGCCGAAAATTTGAGGGCAGTGAAGACTAAACTGCGAGCACTGCACCGAATAACGGCCTCCACGTCTTCTAGATTGCGGCTCGTGGATATGGGCATGCCGCTCAGATCTGCGGCTGTGAGAGCCTCGGTAAATCCCGAACGGACGAACCAGGAGAACAGAGCTGAGGTTCGTGCGTCCGCGATCCATCCACCATCGGCCCCAACATATAGAGAGGAGATGCGAACAAGAGTTTTCCGGGAGGAGATGCAGGGACGGGTCGTGCTGGGCGCGACCCAAGAGATGTTGGACATTCGGAAGTGCTTGAGCTGCGTCAAGGAGGACAGCAGCTGGACGACGTCTCCTACAGAATGGAAAGAGACGTTCTTGACGAAGAGGGAGGCTAGAGAGCGGTGCTGGCGCACCATAACCCGGAAAGCAGGCATAGCGTAGAAACTCCCGTCTCTCAAGCACAAACGCTCGAGCTTAGGTGCCAGCCCGGCAAGCTGGATGGATACGAGTTGCAGACGGGGTACATTGTCCCGCGACTGACCGGCGGTGACATCGTGTACGACAGGATGCAGGAATGGATTGTCTTGCAAGATCCTGCTGAACATCCCGACCGTTCTGGGTCCAGTGATAGCGCAGCGTAAGGACGCTACACGGAAGAGATGTACTCTGCTGCGCGGCAGCCAAGCCCGACAAGTCAAACCACATGCCTGCAGCGTACGCAGAGTGACCCAGGTCCATTGACTTGTGTAGATGTCGTAGGCGGCGAAGTCGATAATCTGCTCACAGATCTCGATAGGCATCGCCCTGCGGGAGCGGGGTGTGCGGCTGAAGCGACGTCGGAGAGTCTTGAGCAGAAGGGAGGATCGGCGACGCAGCTGGCCAAAAGGAGAGGCATGCATCCGTTATCCTCTCGTTGAGGTCCTACCGACGATAAAGAAATGTGAATATCGCGTCCACGAGCGCTGTGTCCGCCACTCACGAATCGCTGGGCGGCGTAGCCCTCGCGGGGGCCTGTGAACGCGAAGAGCTATCTATCGTTATATGTCTCTTGGTACGGATACGGTTAGAGTTTCCAGGGCGATGAAACATGTGCATTGACACTTACCGAGGTCATCATCCCTGCATTGGGCCACGTAGCCGACCTCAATCTCGGTCCTTGCGGCACCGTCGGAGAACCCTGCTGGCAAGGCCGCGCAGGGCACTTGCTCAGATTAGACGTAACACGTCAAATATAGGCCCAGCGGATGTTACGCGAATCAAAGATGGACTCACACTAAAGTCAAAACCGCATGGTCGCTGAACGTCCCGAGCACAGGTACCAAGACGTCGCATGCGGCAGCCCTGAGAGCACAAAGAAGACACTTCTCGCGCAAAACCTTCGTCATGGCGAGGAAGGCTGACCGAAATGGGATCAAACCCCGCGGAACGCCCGAAGAGCGTTCGTGGGATCTGAGCCCATGCCGACAGCTACCACTAGCCCAATACACGCATAAGACTATGGCGAATCGTCTCGTCGAGCCCTTTGCCGATAAAGACTAGCTTCCCTGACTCCAGGCCAAAGTCGGAGTCGTCGATCGCGGGCGAGATTTCGTACAGGCTGCGTACTCCTTGTAAAACGTACGTGGTGCCAGTCGACGTCTGGAAGATGCCCTTGCAGCGCAGCACCGTCACCCGCTGCGGTCCCACGGCGGAGTCCTCGGGAAGGCGACCCTCCCAAAGAAGTGTGCGGATCCATTCGTCCAAGCGGTCGTAGGCCTCCTGCGATAGCACAGGCACCGACACCTGCAGGCTCGAGATGCCGCGCAACTCGTAGTGATGCGGGTGTTTGTGTCCGACGTCATCGCAGTGTTCGTCACAGGGTTCGCCGGCATGGTGATGTGCGTGGCCGACGGAGTCCGAAGCGAGGGCCTTGGATTTGGACGAGTAGGCGTCGATACCCATGATATTCTTCAGGTCTATGTTCCCCTGCACTGTTCGGTGGATCACGACGGCCGGGTTGACCTGTGCTATGAGGTGTTCGAGCTCCGCGGCTTGAGCGGCAGACACCAGATCGGTCTTGTTCAGCAGAACAACGTCAGCGCAGGCTATTTGCCTGAAGGAATGTCAGCACAACCTGTAATACTCGGGAGTCAATGGACTTGACCTCAAGCTTTCCCCGACGCCGTCCACGGAGTGGTCTTCTTCTAGTTGCTGCGCAACGATTAGTTCAGCGACGAAGAGAAATGCAGCACTCGTACCTGACGGCCGAACACAGCATCGACCATGCATACGACACCGTCGAGATGTATATAGTGGCCGAGGCCAGCAGAGAACTCCTCATTTTGCCAGAAAAGCGAGGCAATTGGGCCTATATGCGTTTAGCACGATTCGAGGCGGCTGACAGACGGCCATACCTGGATCTGCCAGGCCAGTGGTTTCTAGCAAGATGTGGTCGAATGCTCCCTTGCGCTGCATGAGCTTCTCAATAGCAGCTACACCAGTGTCTTTGATGCTGCAGCACAAACACCCGTTGGCGAGCTCGAGAATCTCTTCAGATGTGTCTGTGGGATCTTCTGCCGACGAGACGTTGATGGTCTTGGCTGCATATTCGGCCGTCTGTTAAGCGTAGACCATTTTCTTCCTCGGTAAGTCGTACCTTCAATATCCTAGCAACTATGAATATCCCCTGTGCAATTTACAGAGTCGCTGAGGCTTACAGCAGTGTCTCCGAAATCGTTCATGATGACCGCAATCCTATAGCCATGTTTCTCGGACAGAATACGACTGCGGTGCTGCGATAAGTCGGTTGGATTGCCAGAATCGCCTAGCATGACACACCGTATGAGTGTCGACTTCCCCGCTCCCAGGAAACCGCATATAATGGTGAGAGGCACCGTCTTCTCCGGGCCCTGTGCTGCGGAGACCTCGTCGGTCTCGATGAGGGTCCTGGGAGACATGAGCCAGGTTTAGAGAGCATGGATGGTCTGGCTTACGGGATGTCGTCGTCGTCCATGGCTGGTGGTGGCCGGAGGAGGAGGGCAGAGAAAGGAAAGCGCTGATGAACGCGTCCTTGATCGACGCGCGTGGCGAACTCTGCCCTGCCGCAAGCGGGCGCCGGCACCTTCTTCCTGATTCTCACCTCTCCTCCTGCCACACGGACATATACCCTTCTCTCCCTCCTCTCTCTGTCTCAAACCCCTACCACGACCGCCGCCGCGATGCAGGCTGCGCCATCCCCCAATCAGCAGTTCACGCCGGACCAGCTCCGCGACCTCATCCAAGGACCCGGCGAGGAGTGGACGTGCGTCGTGCTCAGGCCACTGTGTGGCGTCGGCGCGCTCACGACCTCTCCGTAGATATGAGATGCGAAGGCAGTGTCAGGAGATACTCCCCGGCCTGTTGCTTGGACCGCTGCAGGCATCCAAGGACCTAAATACTCTTCAGTCGCTCGGTGTGACCCACATGTACGCTCTCTCTCTCGGTCCTACACTGCACAATCTTCATCTCGGCTCCCGCAGAGTATGCATACGAGACGCGAAGGAGGCGTTCTCAGTGCGGCCTCGGTTCCCGGAGCAGTTCAAATACCTCGTGCTAGACGTGCAGGACAGTGAGGAGCAGAATCTCATCCGACTGTTCCCCGAGTACGTCTTCGTCATCCCATCCGAAGTCCTTGTGGCCGACTGTCTCGTGTTACAGGGCGAATCAATTCATCGAACAAGCCATCTTGCAGGGCGGACGCGTCTTGGTACATTGTAACGGTGCGCCCGTTGTTCCTGCTACCTTCCCGGGCCATACTCATATTGCTCCAGGTGGCATCAGCCTCTCGCCATCGTTTGTCGTCATGTATGTCATGCAGAGACTGCAAATCACCTGGGAGGACGCCCTGCATATGGTGCAGAACAGGCGGTACTGCATCTCGCCAAACGGAGGGTTCCTAACACAAATCAAGGTGCGCTGAACGATTCGAGAAGAATCCAGGCTAAAGATGGCTTATACGGATTAGGAATACGAATCGATATACAAAGCAAGTCTCGCGGTACGCAGCTTCCCACCGCAGCAGAGCAATGCGAACACACGGCGAAAACGTGCAGACGACAGCGACGACGAGGAATCTGCTCGGTACGCTGATGTCTACCATCATTGTGAAACTTCAAATAAACTGTTTGACAGCGTCGACGATCGCAAACGGCAGCTCGTCGATGACGATGACGATGCAATGGAAATGTAATTGACCGGCATTCAATATCGCTTTCTCTTCAGGACCGACCATGGGTTTTCGCATTTGTATTCAACGACTCTAACTTACACGCTCTATACGATGTAGTTTGCACGCCTAGGTTCTGATATTATGCAGGGTATGCGGGGCGTGCCATGCCGTCTAGCGAACTACAGGCTCTTAATTTTGGCCTTCTCCTTTTCTTGGATGACTCGCTTCGCGTGGACGTCTGCATAAGTGTAAGTGGGCTTAGGGAGGTGATGTCGCGCTGAGACGTACCTCTGCGCTTCACCCACGCCTCCACAGAAATGCCCGCGAACACAACTGCTGCTCCAGCCCACTGGCCAGGCATGAGTTTGTGGTTGTACACAACGACGGAGAGGAGCATGGTAAACAGCTTTCGTGTCAGCGTTATGGTCCTGGAGAGGGAAGACCGGTCAGCATATCGGGGATGCGCAGACGGTGGGCTACGTACACAAGCGTCAGCGACCCGAAGTGTTGCAGCGTCTCGAAGATGAAGAGCTGTCCTAGGGCGCCGGTGACGGCGAACTGGGCAAGCGGCACAATGACGGAGGGGTGTTCGTGTATGAACGTGAGGGCGCCCTCGAGCTCTGTGCGACTGTGCGACGGGTGCAGTACGGGGATGTAGGGTAGGGGCAGCACAGAGATGAGAGAGGTCAGCAGCGTGCAGAAGAGGTTGATCCAGAACATCATCTGCTGCCCAGAGACGCGGAAGCGAGAGAAGATTTCGTCCTGCGTGGAGTTCGTCGCGCCGTCGATGGCAAGATTAATGAGGAGGTAGCTGATGCCGATGAGCTGGGTGGACATGGAGAGCGGGCTGTCGCTGGCCTTCGACTTCGATGGCTTCTCCTTGCCGAAGCCCATGAACATGGTGATGCCGAGCGTGACCATCGCGACGACGAGGTACTTGTGCGCAGCGAACTTGCGGCGGTAGAGCAGCACATTCATGATCATGACGGGAACGAGCTTGCAGGATTTGCCGAGGACCATTGCGGGGTAGGTGATGTAGGACAGCGCGGCGAAGCCGAAGGGCGCAGCGGAGGTGATGAAAACGGCGCACTGGAAGTAGCGAAGTAGCAAAGACTTGGTTGAGTAACGCAGGTCGGGATGCTTGGCGTGCGCATGTCCGTTGGCTTTCGCGTCTCCGTTGGTCTTTGCGTCTCCATTAGCCTTCGCGCCATCGGCTGCCGAGCTTGCAGGCGAGACGTCGAGGCCGAGTAGCTGGGTCAAGGATTGTCCAGACTTGCGGCGGAATAGGAGGTACAGGATGGCCGATATAGAGCTCATCGCGCTCTGACATGTTCCCATGAAGAGGGGTGACTTGAACTTTTCTTTCGAGCCGTCGACTATCGACTCGAAGGGGACAGAGACTGCACACGAAGTGTGAGACGTGGGGAAGGAGGACTGGCAGAAGCTTGTGCTCACGTCTTTCCTGGGCTATGGCCCATATCTGAGAGATTTACGATGAGATCACTGCTCGCAGGGCACTACGACGGCACTTACGAGAAACATAGAGTAAACGCCTATGACGCATAAACCCAGCCTGTGTCGTGCATGAGCGAGTGAGCGCAGCCGCAGCAACTGTATGCTGACCGTATGAACGACATATTGGGTGTGAGAGAGGAGGCGGAGGGTGGTGGTCGGGTGAGAGAACGTGTCTCTTGGGCCGGGACTACGTGTCAAGATGGAAACTGGGCGTCTCCTGTACCGAAAGCGCGATCGACATGAGACGCGACAAGAGGTGCACGTGACACGACACGTCGCGCCTGCGCCTGATATCCAAAGCGGGCAGGTGCGCCTCGGCGTCTCTCATAGTTACCCACTGCCCCCGGCACGGTTCTGGAGTCTGTAACCGAGGAAACTCAGCCAGGTCGCCCGCAGCCTCGCTTTCAAGCGCCACATCGACCCAGCGTGCTGAAATCACCATGAGCACAGCCAGGCGGCGCGCCACAAAGCAGGCGGGCAAGAACGAAGCCGTCGGGCGGCGTGAGCCCGACACCGCAACTCCGCATCGGAGCGACCCCGGTCAGTGTGTGGCGCACGGACTGTACATCTTCCTGTTCTGACGAAAGACATCGCTCTGCAGCCACGCCAAAGGGAGGCTCTGCGCCTCGCTCAGTCTTTCTTGCGGGCTTTGCTGCCGTCGTTCTGTGTCTCTATGTCTACTACAGCTCTCTCTCGTCCCCTGATGGCAAGTGGCAACCGCAAGCACTCCCTCTAGATCTGCCGTTCACTGTGGTCGATATTCCCGGGAAGGGAAAAGGGTCAATTGCCGCGCGAGACATCAAGGTCTGTAGCACATGCACGCGTGCGCTTTGCGGCTGCCGACGCTCCATCCACAGCAAGGGGAACGCATTCTGCGAGAAGAGCCCCTGTTCATTCTCCCCTCGCAAGGTGAGCGTCCCACCTCACAGCATCCAAGCCGCTCATGTCCGCGTCCGCTAGTCCGAGTCCAGGGGTCTCCAGGTGCAATTGTCCTGTCCGCGCTAGCGTCGCTGTCGCCGCACCAGCGTGATGCCTTCTACAACCTATCATACGTTAATTTCCCGCGACACCTGACCCCCAATTCACCATCGTATCATGAGACGATGGCCTTGGCCATCTTCGAGACCAATGCTATCGGCGCTGACGATGATGGGACTGGTATCTTCCCGACCACTGCTCGCCTCAACCACGGATGCTCGGCAGCGTTCAACGCAGTCTACAGCTGGCGTTCGTCCGAGGGCGCGCTCGTAGTCCACGCGCTGAAGAACATCAAAGAAGGAGAAGTAAGTGCCTGGAACTGCACAGCGCTACAGGCCATAGGGAACGATCATCTATTTCAGGAACTGTTGACCACATATTTCGATACCAAGCGTCCACGGGATAGCAGAAGGTGCACTCGGAATCACCTAGAATGACTATTGTCGCTGAAGCCGGGCGCCGTCCGACAGGGAGCATCTGCGCACTCACTATGGTTTTACATGTCAGTGCAGCGTATGTTCGCTCCCAGATGGCGAATCGCAGAAGTCGGACAGCCGGCTTCTGAAGATGGCGGAACTATACGAGCGGTTCCGTACGTGGAGGGACGGCGCGCTGACCGGCAAACAAGCTGTCGACGTCGCCCGGGAAATCTGGGCCCTCGGGGACGAAGAAGGGTATTGGAGCGAGCGCGGACAGCTGGCTGCTGACGCTGCGTGGGTTGCAGCCGCACACGCCGAGTAAGTCCTGATCGCACTGGCGGCTTGAGGCGGTGATCTGACAGCTGTCGGCCCGCGTTGTAGTCTGCGGGCGACGCGTAGCTGGGCCCAACTCGCGCAAAAGTGGTTTGGGTTCGAACTCGGCGCAGACAGCACACACGCGCGATCCATGGACGAGGTTATTGCCAACCCCGACAGCCTGCGGTACAGGACGGGGGCGACGAGGGCGCCTGAGAACGTGGGGTCTCCGGACGCGTGACTGGGTTGACGTTGAGCGGACGTGTCGTGTACTCGACCTACGGGATGGGCCTTACTGCGACTCTAGGTCGGGTCCCGAGTGGACGCGGAAATAGCAGTGCTGGTGACACGACAGGGCACTGCGTTCGGCGCCGAGTTGGACTACCGCAGCTGGAACCTGTGGCCGCGCACGGTGGGTGCTGGTGAGACGACGCGAGCAGGCTGGGGCGCGGCGGGCGACGCTGGGCGACGTCGAGACACAATGCAGCATTGCAGGGCGGCTTTGTTTCCGATCGCTGGCTGAAACTTGTGTTTTTGTCGGGTGGGGAGAGAGGGAGCGTTAGAGCGAAGACAGAGCTGTGCTGACTAAGCGCCTATTGTCGATGGAACCATTTCCGGCGAAGGCTACTCTGGCTCTCTCACATTTATATCCTCGTCCCCGCCCTCTTCTTCCTCGCTTTCCTGTCCTTTCTTCTTCACCGCTTTCCTCGTTCTCGCCCCTGGTCAGTCCTCACTACCATCCGGCGTCATGGCCGTCTCTTCGTCTGCGGACGTTATCGTCCTCTCCGTCGGCATCGTCCTCGCTGCGCTCTACCTCTTCCGCGACCAGCTCTTCGCCGCAGCAAAGCCCAAATCCGTCCAGGTGCCCTCGTCAAAAGCTGCTGTCGGCAATGGGAACCCCAGAGACTTCATCGCGAAGATGAAGGAAGGCGTACGTCCCCGTCCCGCCCGGAACCTTGTGTCTCCCGCTGACCCCGTGCCACGTATCACAGAAAAAGCGCATCGTCATCTTCTACGGCTCCCAGACTGGTACGGCGGAGGAGTACGCTATCCGTCTCGCCAAGGAGGCAAAGTCGAAGTTTGGTCTCGCGTCGCTCGTCTGCGATCCCGAGGAATACGACTTCGAGAACCTCGATCAGCTCCCGGAGGACTGCGCCGTCTTCTTCGTCGTCGCCACCTACGGCGAGGGCGAGCCCACGGATAATGCCGTCCAGCTGTGCCAGAACCTGTCGGACGAGTCCTTCGAGTTCTCCAATGGCGAGCACAAGGTCCCCGGTGTCAAGTACGTCGTCTTCGGTCTCGGCAACAAGACATACGAGCACTACAACCTCATCTCGCGCAACATCGACCGTGACATGGAGAAGATGGGTGCTATCCGTATTGGCGAGCGCGGCGAGGGTGACGATGACAAGAGCATGGAGGAGGACTATCTGGAGTGGAAGGACGGCATGTGGGAGGCGTTTGCGAAGGCCATGAACGTCGAGGAGGGCCAGGGCGGCGACTCGCCCGACTTCGTCGTAACGGAGGTCTACGACCACCCGCAAGAGAAGGTTTACCTTGGTATGTCCGTCTTGTCTGCCCTGGCATCACTCAAATTAATCGGACGTCACAGGCGAACTGTCCGCTCGCGCTCTCACGCGTACCAAGGGCATCCATGATGCGAAGAACCCTTACCCTGCACCCATCATCGCAGCTAAGGAGCTGTTCGCCCCTGGTGCGGACCGCAACTGTGTGCACGTCGAAGTTAGCACGGAGGGCTCGGGTATAACGTATCAGCACGGAGACCACCTCGGTGTTTGGCCGTCGAACGCGGATAAGGAGGTTGACCGTCTTCTCTATGCCCTCGGACTCCACGACAAGAAGGACACCGTGATCAACATTGAGTCGCTCGACCCTGCGCTCGCCAAGGTTCCGTTCCCCGTCCCGACCACCTACGCCACCGTCCTCCGTCACTACATCGATGTCAGCGCGCTCGCGGGCCGTCAGATCCTTGGCGCGCTCACCAAGTTCGCACCTACGCCCGAGGCGGAGGCCATCCTTAGGGAGCTTAACAGCAACAAGGAGCGCTACCAGAGTGTCGTCGCAAACGGATGCATGAAGCTTGGCGAGGTTCTGCAGTACGCTGCTGGCAATGATCTGCACGCAGAGCCTTCCCCTTCGAACACCACGGCTTGGAAGATCCCCTTCGACATTATCGTCTCGTCGATCCCTCGTCTCCAGCCCCGGTTCTACTCGATCTCGTCTAGCCCCAAGCTGTTCCCGAACTCGATCCACGCTACTGTTGTCGTCCTGAAGTACCAGTCCGAGAGGGCGCCTCGCGTCGACTCGCGCTGGATCTACGGTGTTGGCTCCAACTTCCTGCTGAACCTCAAGTACGCATCGCACCACGACAAGACTCCCCCACTCGTCGGCGAGACCGCAGACGGAGAGCCATCCCTCGTCACGCACTACCCCTCCTACTCTATCGAAGGTCCTCGTGGCGCTTACAAGCAGGGTGATATCGTCAAGGTCCCTATCCACGTCCGCCGCTCGACATTCCGCCTGCCGACTAACCCGAAGAGCCCCGTTATCATGATCGGTCCTGGCACGGTAAGCATAGGACAAATATTTGCCCGTGTACATCGTCTGATCATTTATTTCAGGGTGTCGCACCATTCCGCGGTTTCGTCCAGGAGCGTGTCGCTATGGCACGGCGCACCATCGAGAAGCACGGCCCGGAGGGCCTGGCTGACTGGGGCCCCATCCGTCTCTACTTCGGCTGCCGCAAGTCCGACCAGGACTTCCTGTACAGGGACGAGTGGCCCGAGTACGCCAAGGAGCTGCACGGCAAGTTCATCATGCGCTGCGCCTTCTCTCGCGAGCCGCCATACAAACCCGACGGCGGCAAGATCTACGTGCAGGACCTCATTTGGGAGGACGCCGAGCAGATTGCGGACGCCATTCTCAACGGCAAGGGCTACGTGTACGTCTGCGGTGACGCGAAGAGCATGAGCAAGAGCGTCGAGGAGACGCTGTGCCGCATCCTCGGAGAGGCGAAGGGCGGCTCGGCCGAGGTGGAGGGCGCTGCAGAGCTCAAGCTTCTCAAGGAGCGCAACCGCCTGCTTCTGGATGTCTGGTCATAAACCAGACAGCATTATGTATGTAATGAGAGCCGCGCAGCGGCATAGACCATCACTTGCATTCGGTATCGCTGGGATTTACTGGGATCACACGAAACGTTCTAGATGAACTCACTAGTAATTGCGTTCGTCTCGAAGCACGTGTAACGTACCGGTTTGTAGATTGTATATGCATCGATACCTTACCATAGATTGTAGTCTTATTTCTCAACATCTGCGTCCGGGACAGTGCGAGGCTCGTGTTGGAACAGACAACGTCCCCGAACGGTCGCTCGTCCAAGTTGCCCTCATCGGCGGTGAAGAGTAATAACACTTGAGGATGGTCGACACTGGACGTGCACTTCAGTTGCAGCAGTCGCGATCGGGCCTTAAAAGCACACCGTCATGTTATATTGGTGATAGGACGCGTAGACTACGGGGCGATGCTAGGATAGAACGTGTCATGAGAAGTCATAAAGGTCATGAAAGGTCGTAATCGTCATCAGTAAGGAAGGGCAAGGTCGAACTTGGACCACTAATGAACCTATGTCTGAGCCTTGGCTCTCACGTCTGCCCAGAAAGCGCCCCATGGCTCTCCAGAGGAAGACTTCCCATCGACAACCAGCTCGTGACCTACAGGCACACCTGCCTGCGCAGTGTACGCAGCGTTGATTCGGTCGACAGCGCGAATAAGCGAGGGCGTGGCCGGCACAGAAGCTAGCACATCCGGATTAGGTAGCGGCTCCGCTGCTAGATGACTATGGGGTGGCGACGTAGGACGATCATTCGTGCGCGTCGTGCTGCTGCGCGTCGAGTGCCGCCGGATGAAATCTGGAGTCCAGTTTGGGTCATCGCGTGGGAGTCGCTGTCGCATCGCGTCCGTGAGGTCCTCTTCGTGGTCGGAGTACTCGGGCACATCGGGGATGGGGAACTTCGGAGGTGCAAAGCTCGCTCTGGAGTTGGTGAGAGTAGCGGAGGACGCAGAGCTGAGGGAGCGAGGAACGAAGGGCTTGTCTATCGGGGAGGGCTCGTCGTCCTCACTTGAGAGCGAGGAATCATCGTCCGGCTGGAACTTGATCGCGCGTCTGGCGGTGCGTACGTTCCTGGGCCTGTCGGTCGCTTTCTTCCGAAGGAAGCCAGGAGAAGACTTCACCCCGCTTAAAGGAGCGAATACCTGGAGGGGCTCTTCGAGGTCTCTGGCTTTCTCTGAAGCAACAGCTGGAGACTGCACGGGCAGCTTCTGGTCGGGAACGATAGGTGCAAAATATCGATCGCGGCCGAGGAGGCGGTCATACAGAGACGTGAAGGGTGTGAATGTCCCTGCACGGTGACCGTCGTTGGGCAGATTGTCGGTGTACTTCGCAAGATAGCGATCCCATTTCTAAGCGAGTTGGTTCAGCATATGGGAAAAACGCGAGTACGGAGAATTCCGTACCTCGTCGGGGTTCTCTCCAAGCTTGGCATGGAGTAGCCAGTCGCATGCAACGCCTGAACAGAACAGGAGACAGTAAGCCGCGCTGAGGCCTTTCTCCTTACTCGTTCCCCAGTCTGCTCCGTTGCTAACCCATAGACGTTCCCAGACATTGCCCCATGCGGTGTTTCGAGCAAGGATGGCCGTGCAGAGGATGAGTCCGAATGAACCTGTCGACGCGTTCGCCACACGCAGAGCGATGTCTCGGACCACGACAAATGGGAGCAGGCACAGCACCATTCCAAGCACCATAAAGACGGGGGTGATAGCAATGCGAGTAATAAGAGACGGATGGGCTATCACGACAAATGAGATTGCGAAGGTGGTGCTTGGGGAAAGAGATGAGCGTACATCAGCAATCAGACGGCGGAGACGTACTATCCAGAAACGGCTGCAAGAGTCAAGGTCGCATACTTCCACCTTCCGGACAGAAGCATGCAGCATAGCGCAGATAATAGCCAGATAGCAAGGAATGCCTTTGGGCCGAGGGGGGAGGAGGTCGTTTCGCTCGGGATAAGGAGCGAGAGGAATGTAGCAAGATGTACTGCTCATAGTCAGATCGAGCGATATGAGAGCCATCAATGGATAGTCACGCACTTCCGAATGCGAAGCCAGAGCAAAGGCCGCCAATACCACCCTGCAGAAAGAGAGACCAGGTCGTGGTAGAGAGCCAGGAAAGTTTGGGCTTCGTGGCGACCTGCCTTTGGGGCTCGGTAGGGGGGAAGACACGAGTACGATCCAAAATCAAGAATGTGCCGGAGAACGTGAGGAGTAAAGACAGGCAGAGAAGGGGCAGGACGTAAGCCAAGGCGAAAGGCGTGGTGGGAAGCAGCGAGGAGAGCAGGTCGTAAGAGGCATTAGCGGACATGGTGACAGATTAGCGGAGAAGTGAGTCTGGCACCGGGAGATTGTCGACGTTGTCGAGCGGAGAGGGATGGCGAGCCCAGTGCCCGTGGAGTTGAAAGCGCTGAAGCTTGAAGAGCAGCTTTGCCTCCCGCGGCCGCGGGGAGTACGCGGGCGCCTGCACGACGTCGTCGACCACGTGGCCCGCCGCCTCACTTGGCCAGACTTGGCCAGAGGGCGCTAGCGCGTACCATCCCATGCTCAGGTACTCTCTCTCCCGCCCATCGCTCCTGCGGTACCGTTCCACGACTCTCAAGACCAACCATGCCACTCTTCCATACCGTCTAACAGCGCTCCGACGCGCGTATTCTACACCTTCCGACACGTCACCCTCGCCGCAAGCGACATCCTCCCGCTCAGCGAGCCGCCCTACGCAGCCAGTCATCGAGCTCTCCTCTCCACAGCAGACTGAGCCTCCCCAGTCAAGTTCCGCGGAAATACCACCTTCACCTGCCCGCGCAACGCTCCCATCAGACACTCCCAACAACGCTCGGACGTCTTCGGAGAGCACAGAGACTGTGCACCCTCCACCAGACAAGCCCGTTCCACTAGCAAATGTCATCGACGTAGAGCAAGTCAAGGAGAAACTCCGAACTTGGGCGGAGAATGCAGTGGTTACCGTGCGGGATAGGGCAGACGGCTACACCGCTGCCGCGGCCACGACTTTCGCTCAGCTTGGTCGAGAGCTGAACAAAGTGACGGGGTACGGAGAGATAGAGTCGCTAAAACGGCAGGTCACGGAGCAAGGTGCGTGCTCTTGATTTCCTTCACATACATCCACTGAGATAAGCTTCAGAGCAGCGTATTCGGGCTGTGCGCGAAGCAGCTCGTGAGGCTAAAGCCGCGCTCGATCGAGCAGTCCAGCAGCGCGCCAAGTCGCAGCGGGACGTCAACGACCTCCTGCAGCGCAAGTCCTCTTGGACAGACGAAGATGTCGGCCGCTTCACTGCATTGGTTCGTCAGGACCATCTCTTCGAGCAGGAAGAGACGCGTGCCAAGGCGGAGGCGCTCAAGACCGAGGAGGAAGTCGAGCGGGAATTTACGGAGCTCATGCGCGTCATCCTCAACCGATACCACGAAGAGCAAGTATGGTCGGATAAGATCCGTAGCGCGTCGACATACGGCTCCTTGACCGTCCTTGGCCTGAACATGGCTGTCTTCATCCTCGCGATCATCGTGGTCGAGCCCTGGAAGCGCAGACGGTTAGCGCAGACCTTTGAGAGGAAGGTGGAGGAGATGTCTGCGGAGACCATTGGCACGTTCGATATGAAGCACGAAGAGGTCTCGCAGCAGCTCAAGAATCAGGAGAAGATACTATGCCAGCTCATTGAAGCTGTATCTTACTCACTACGGCCAACATCAGCCCTTATACCGCAGAGCAGCCACCAAGAAGACCCAGATCCGACTGTCTCGCTCTCAGCTAAGCAGCAACAGTTCAAACTAGTTGAAATATCTCATGGGCAGCTATGGGCCATGGCTGCGAGTGCAGCAGTTGCCGGCAGCCTGGGATGGGTACTTGGTAGTTGGTTTATGTCATAATCTATTGATGAGAGATCTATATGGCTACTGGGTAGCAAAAACAGATATTGCAGTGGAAGCCTTTGCACAGCTGTTTCATAAAACATGGTCTATTGTTTGGAGGGTTAGATAAAAGCTGAAGTTTACTGACAAGAGTTTATGAGACTCACTGGGTGCAAGCACTTGCTGTACAGGGTCAGTTTTGGTATGTCCAGCTATGGTCAGGTGGTCTGTACACAGAGTAAATTTGACCCTGTTTGGCAGCTCTGCTTAGCCACACCAACCCGATACTTGCTACACTGCAGCCTAGGGCTGGCAGCAGCATTGGAACCCTTAAGCAGATCTAGTGTTGCCAGGTTCAGGTTCTGAACCGTGGTTCGAACCCCGAACCCTTGAACTGAACCCTCGGTTCGGTCCATGGTCTGGCTCGGTTCGGTCTTGGGGTGGGCGGGTTCAGTTCTCGGTTCTGCTGCAGGTAGGACCGCAGTGAGCCAGCTCGAGCAGGTTCGAACCGCTGAACCGAAGTAGCCAGATAGGTCGTTAGGGACGTTCGAATATAGTCAGAATGGAGTGTGTACCCGTTTTGAACGCATGTCTTGCCCCAGATTAGTCGAAGGTGCACCCGAATGCAGCGATGAAAGCAGGCGCAAAGCCTGTTTCTCAGCACCTGCCTAATTTGGACAGCATTAGCGCCAACGTTTGACGGCCGCTCGCCGCATCTAACGAGTCCATACGCACCTTCAACAACCACACATGTTAGCTATATGCATTCTAAGGTGCGTACGAACCTATTTCAACGGTACTGACCGATGGGTTCAGGTAATATAGGCCTTTGCGAGTGTCATGGATATGACGGTCCTGCCCTATTTTTCACCAATTTATTGCGATTTTCCCTGGTTTAATCCAGCGCTCGAGCAGTCCTCGACGCATCTGGAGTCATAGCCGCCCAGGGCACGCGCTTGGCTCAGACGCCAGCGCTCCTGATGGTGCATCGCATCCCAGACACCAGCGCCCCTGACGCGTGTCACTGCCAGTCCATCATGTGCCAGAACAGCCCCAGGGCTCTGCGCGTAGCCTCATGATCTCCCCGGGCCGAGTCCATCATGCCTGATGACTCCCCAGACGCAGCCTCGCCAAAAGGCCCGGAATACTCAGCCATGCTGATGCATCTCCGACCCGTTTCGCCTCTTGATCCCAAGCACCCTGAAACGCGCGCGACCTTCACATCACATGATTGCCTGGTCCGTGCGCTGCCCCCTGTAGTATATATACCCTCGCTCCTGTAGCCTGTCTGTCATCTCGACCTCTTGGTCAATACGAACAGGTAAGTCCCAGCTTGTAACTTAGAATACACTGCTAATATTATCTTGGTCAATACGGACAGCTGAATAAGTTGTGCATCGCTGCGTGACTCACTCCACCGCGCCTCATCGTCGTTTTCCCCGTCCGCTGTCCCTCGTGCTGCGTTTGAGCCTCGTTCCGCAACATTAGGTCGAGATCTCTCGGGTGCCCTAAGCAAAACCTCTTCCCCTACCGCTTCCACAACTCCCGTGTTATAAAGTTTATTCCCACCACTTTAAAGCGAGTACGCTGCAGTCGCGCAGTCTAGCGCACTCCGTACGGGTTGCTCACCGCTTGCGACAGTGCCAAAAGACACCACGTGCTGTCGCTCGCCGTCGCCCGTCGTAAACGCGCCGCGCATCAAGTGCCGCTTGCCCGACAGCCCCCTCAACCGCCTCGACCGTCGTCGTGAGGCCGGCAAGCCCGTCAAGTAGACCGACTGCAAGCTCAACGCGGTCGTCAAGTACGTCTCCACTCTTCCGCCACCGTCACCTTCGCTGCCCGCGAAGCCCATCGCCGCCATCACCAATGAGGCCATCGCCGCATCTCACCGCGCCGGTCTAGCCGTTCAAGCCCGCCGCGAACGCGAAGCCGCCGAAGCTCGCGCCAACACCGCCGCCTCCTCCTCCTCTCGCAGTCTGGCAGAGCACCTTAGCGCCGCCCTGACCTACACGCTCATCGCCCGAAGCGCATCGGCATCGACGTCCCCAAGTGCACCACCCTCGAACTTCTCGGCATCCACACACCGAAGTTCAACGCCGTTCTCAAGCGCTTCACCCCCTTCGACGAGCTCGACTACTCCGACATCTGCACCGAACACGCCGCCGCCACCGCGCACCTGATTTGCTGCGTTCGCGAAGTCCACGAGCTACTCCGCCCTGAAGCCATCATCACCTTCCAGGAGTGGAAGCGCTACGACACCGGACTCTGCGCGATCGGCGAAGTATCTTTCAAGGGTTTAAGGGATAATCTCTGCCGCGTCACCGCCGAGTTGTACCTCATTGACCGTGCGGGATATTTCGATTAAATAGTTTAAGGAGTAATACATTGTGGATTCCTCTCTGCCGTACGACTGCTCGAACAACCCGCATGTCTTCATCTGATCACCCGACGGTTGTCAGGCCATCGACGTTCACATCGAGAACGGAGATCAGAACAGCAAGTGCAGCAATCAGCCGTGCCCACACCGTGAAAGTGCTCCTCGCCTTGGACCGCTGCTAGCGCCAACGCGAATACGAATCGTCAAACATCCGACTCGCGCACAACTGAGCTTCTTTACGGGCTGATCCATCTCTACTCTGAACACTCCCACGTCGAGTCCTGAATCCGGACCCGCTCGCGACAGCGACGTTTCCCTTGGTTCTCCTGCCTCGTACCACTCGCACGTACCAACACCTTTGTTCTCGCCTCCTCCGCTCCCGCCGCCCGACATGTCTGGCCAAAACACCCCGCAACCGCCGACCGGTCCCTTGCAAACCGGCCCATTGCAAGACCCTGTAGCCCAGGCGATCATCGCCATGGTCGGCGTGATCAACCAAATGTTCGCCGACATCCAGCAACTCTCCACCGACATTCGAGCCCTTGTCGCACGGCCGCAGCCCGCCCCGGCCCCTGCACCCGCAGTAAATGCAATGGTCAATGCTGCGACACGCGAGATTGCCTTTGTCAAAAAACCGGTACCCTTCCGCGGCAAGTCAGCCGAGGCCACCAAGCACTTCCGCTCTGCCTACACGCTCTACGCCAACGATTACAAGGAACGCTGCGCCCGCGATGCCCAAGGAAACTTCCAGCGCGACGCCAACGGTAACATCCTCATGGATGCCCCAAAATGGATCACAGGCACCCTCCTATTCATGCAGGACGACACTGCCAAATGGGCACGCCCTTACCTTGAAGCCGCCGCCGACAACCAAGTGATCTTCAACGGTACCTGCGTCGAGTTCTGGAAGCAGTTTAAAAATCGGTTTGAGCCCGCCAACGAGAAGGCTGATGCTATGAACAAGCTTCAGGCCTGCACTCAGGGTGATTGTCGGTTTGCCGAGTTCTTCGCCGAGTTCCAGCCTCTGGCAAGCTCGTCTGGTTTAAGCGACTTGGACCTAGCGGCCTGTCTGCGCTCTAAATTTAACGAGGACTACCTGAAACGCATCTTGTACATCATCATCCCTGCCACCGGCAAGGGTCCTGAGACATACGAGGAGCTGCAGGCAGCTGGTTACACTGTCGACCGCTTCAAGGACACACTGCTCCAGGACCTCGCGACACGTCAAACTGACACCGGGAAGGCACGCGCCACCCCTTCAGCATCAGTTCGCGTCTTCCGCGACCCCAATGCAATGGAAATCCACGCCGCGTCCATCGACAAAGTGTTCAAGGGACTCCGCGGCAACAACCTTCGCAAGCAGTTCGACTCGGTCATGCGCGACAGGTGCAGGGTCTGCGGTTCCAAGGGGCACAAGGCAAACGACGCCCGGCACCGCGACCCTGTCTGTCATCACTGCCAAAGGAAAGGTCACTGGGCTGTCGTCTGCCGCTCTCGCATCGAAGGCCTCCCGCCGACGGCTCCGTCCCCCACGGCAAACATCCGCACCAACGACACCGCGTCATCTGACTCGTCGTCCGGCTCGTCGACCGGCCCGAACACTTGCGAGGCAGACCTCGCAGCGCTCAAGGACTCCGTTGCGCTCATCGTCAAGCAGCTCGCGTCTTTTCACTAAGAGGCCGAAGTGACGCCGCATCGTCAACCCCCGCAACACCACTCGGCCCGGATTCAACTCCAGTGCCCGTTTCTGTAGAACCCTCGGACATTTTGCACTCGCTACGCTCATGTACTATCTTTGTGCTCGACCCCTTCTCAAATCATTATCGTGTACCGGTAAAGTTGACTGGAATCAATAAAACTATTTGCACGCCTGCAATGATTGATTCTGGCACCACGTCCCTGTTCATCCACAAAGACTTCTGCAAACAACACAAGGTCTTCACAGTACCACTTGAGAACCAGATCACAGTCTATAACATTGACGGCACCCTGAACGAAGCAGGGTCCATCACGCGTCGAGCAAAACTGAACCTCACCGTTGGTTCCTACACGTTTAAGGAGGAGTTTCTTGTCACGAAAATCGGTCCGGAGGACGTCATTCTCGGACTTCCGTGGCTCAAGAAATGGAATCCGGATATCGATTGGGAGACAGGAGATGTCAAATTCCAGCTTCGTGGTGAAGCTACTGACGCTCCGCTCTCTGGTTTACACCAGATTGACGCCAACTGCGAACAACGACGCGAATGGCTTAGAGCTGGTATCATCTATGACACCAAGGACGAAGTCTGGATCCTAGCAGGCTACATGTACTCTCAAGCGATCGCCGTCGACGCAAACCGCGACAAGTACGCTAAGACATTCGATGAGCTGGTCCCCAAGGAATACCACCGACACAGAAAGGTGTTCTCCGAAGAGAAGTCTCAGCAACTACCGAAACACCAGCCCTGGGATCACGCTATCGATCTCGCGCCTGACGCCCCACCTTCAATTAAGTCTAAGGTCTATCCGATGTCTCCAATCGAGACTGACGAGCTTAAGCGATTCCTCGAGGACGCCCTCGCTAAGGGCTATGTTATCTTGAGCAAGTCTCCAATCGCGTCTCCTGTCTTCTTCATCAAGAAGAAGGACGGCAAACTCCGCTTCGTCCAGGACTACCGGAAGCTCAATGACATCACCGTGAAGAACCACTATCCGCTACCCTTGGCAGCCGATGTCATCAATAAGCTGCAAGGCGCCAAGATCTTCATCAAGTTCGATGTCCGTTGGGGCTACAACAACGTCCGGATTAAGGAAGGCGATGAATGGAAAGCCGCCTTTGTTACCAACCAAGGCCTGTTTGAGCCGCGCGTCATGTACTTCGGCCTCTGCAACAGCCCTGCAACATTCCAGGTGCTTATGAACCACGTCTTCGCCGACCTCATTGCTGCAGGCAAGATCGCTGTATACCTCGACGACATCCTCATCTGGGTCCAACGACATCGCCTCCCATTGCAAGATCGTCCACGACGTCCTCGAGTGTCTCGCGCAGTACGACCTGTATCTTCGCCCTGAGAAATGCGAGTTCGAGCACGACAAGATCGAGTACCTCGGACTCCTGATCCACGAAGGACAGGTCGGCATGGACCCAGCCAAGGTTAAGGCGGTTCAGCCGTTCACGTAGCGTTTTTATAAAACACCCCTACAATCTCAATACTGTATCTAATCATGATCTCGGACACCTTAGCCGAGATCAAGCATTCGATATTCTACTGCGTATCTACTGTAATTTTGACTTGCAGAGCGCAGTGTGCACTATATGGGGTGCACGTCTGGCTATAAACAAAGCTCGCTAGCAGAGTTCCGTACGTGTGATGAATATATTTTGTGCGAGAGTGCTCTGCCGCCCGTGTACATGGATCTGGGACACCTGCCTAAAGCAGCGTAATCTAGGCGCCGAGCACTCTGCAAGAGCGGTCGGACAGCGCAGTTCAGGCTCACAAGACCGTCCTGTTAGCTCTACATGTGCGCAATGCCCACAAAAATCTATAAGGAGGTTCTATGCATGTATTTTAGTACGTTCTGCGCTTGAAATAGTGAATTAAAGTCCTAGAAGACCTGCCTGCTCTCTAAGACCCTCCACTGAGCATTTCGCATCTAGCACTCCCTCCCAGTGTATACAAGTGGCAGTAAATTATTCCTACCATATTACATAGTACTTTATGACGTAACTATGGTGTACACATACCGTGAGACCCTGGCGGACATTACTGGCGGAGGGGCAAGGCAATCTATGTCTACCCTCTTTCTAGCACACTTGGGGGATAATATGTGTTTCATACCAGTAACAACTCTGTGTAACATACCGCGGAGTATTCTATCCCAGACATTACACTATGTATCACCACTGTGTAACATTTAGAGCGAAACAGAGCGGTGCTTCGCAAGCAGTAGGCTTCAAAGAGCTAGTGTGTACGTTTTAGGCTTACCAAATTAGGAAACGTGGCGATAAGAGCATACAAAAACATATCCTCTACACGCGTTTAGGCTTATGAGGGTATAGAACGTTGGTCACACGTAGCGGCATGTGTATACTACAAGGAAAAAATATGCATTGGCCCAGATGTGTCCAATTTGAAGAACAGGACCCACGTGTCCGAGTTCCTAGGGCGTCCGAGATCCTGATAAGATACAGTAGGTTGTTTTGCAAAAACAGCTGAGTGCCTCCGGGGAGGGGTACCCTTTTTAAAATGGGTATGTTTTTTTTCAGGGGTCTCATGTCAGAAAACCAAAGTTGTAGAGAACATAAAAAATATCATATCTTTCATCGACAGGGACCCCTCCCGATCAAAACTAAGCCCACTGTTTGCAAAATACCCGCCGGGAGCCGGCGATGAAAGCATTTGGCGCCCTAGCGCTAGACTCGCCAGCCAGTCCATAGCTCGGCAACTTCCGTGGGGGCCCACGGCGTCGACATTTCCTGTTTTGGACAGGAGCGACGCGAGCTTGCGAGCGAACTGGGCAATCACGTAGCTGAACCAAGGGGTCCCATGGGTGCTACCCTGCTCATTCCCAACCTCCACCGCCGTACGCCCCCCTCTGGCTCTGCAAAGCGCATAGAGCACAGCTGTACATCACACAAAGATATATCATCTGCAAAAACCTCCATGGCTAGTTAGTACTATTTAGCAGTAAATAGGGAAATAGATGTCGAGGGGTATTTTATACCGTAGCAGGTACTAATTGTGCTCCAATTGTACCCTAATTTTATGCTCTAATTTGTTTCTATTTGATCTATTTGATTCTATTTTATTACTACTTGATCTATCTCATGTCGAAGAGCTAAAAAAAGATGGTTAGATAAATAGTAGTTCTATAAAATGGAAATGCTATACAAAAAACAGCCAAATAGAGGAAAAGCAAGTAAAAAGTGCGTTTAACTATGAATTAATCTGTGAAATGTTGATGAAGCAGTTAGCATGGGCTTATCTACTGAATACACCTAATTAACATATGGGGTTTCTCCAGATGATATACATATAATCTACCATACACCCGTTGCATGAGGTCCATTCTGGAGCCAGTCCGTAGAAACAGTCCCATCTCGACGCTGCCCCATGCCGGCTACCCCACACACACTCCGGTGAACCTGCCATCGCCACGGAACACCAAGCCCGACTGTTATAGGGCTCTCAGGGGGTCCTGGTATCCATCAGGAAATGAAGAGGAGCCGGGAGCGGCACCTTGGGAGGTGCCAGAGACCGAGGTACGCCATCATCTGCAAAAACCTCTGGTGCGCAGTAGTACTATTTGGCAGTCAAATAGTACTAAATAGATGAAATAGGTGGATAGCGCTATTTGTCAGAGGGTAATTTGATATTTGCCTACTATTTGACTACTAT